>APFE030825200.1:91505-152302 GCA_000404065.3 Pinus taeda | reverse complement strand
ATTAGTTTCTTTTATACAATTTACTTTCTTGAACAGTTAGATATCATATTGCTTAACTTGTTTATGATTACTTCCCACCAGGTAGATTGAGCCGAAGGGCAAAGGATTTGAAAAGTTAAAGTAGTGTGAATTAGCTGCTTTGCTTTAAGTTTGAGTTGTTTTTCAAGTTTTTGCTTTCTTTCCATTTTCAACAGCAAGGATACTGGGCCATTGTCATTAGTTCACTATCTGATGCATTTATTTTCTCTTAAGAATTGATTTCATTTTAGTTGTTGTAAAGCTTTCTTTTAAGCACTTTCAAGTTTAGAATCCATCACCGCCCACACTCCATACTTCACTTTCATCCTCGCCATCACACATTAGGGAAAGATAAATCCAAAAACAAACTAAGTAAGAAAAAGGTAACTAAGCACAATATGGTGCACCACACTTCATCAGTTTTACGATACCCGGATTGATAATTTATGTAGAGCAATTTAAGACGTTAAATTGACTAGACAATACTCGTGAACAACACCTTCATGGTCGCACAATCAAGGAATTCCTCATCAAGTGGAAAGACGCCTGCCCATAAGATGAGACCTGAGAACCAACCACTATTATTCAACAGTTTAGTAGTTTACACAGCTTCAACCTTGAGAACAAGGTTTCTTTTGATGGGGGAGGGCATGTTAGGGTCCAACCCTAACCCCTTTATTTTTGTAATAATCCCAATGGGCCGAGTCAGAGTCATAGTTAGTTAAAGAGTCAATAAATTCTGCATTAATAATTGTAAGTGTTTGACCCACATTAGAGAAAAGGGACCACAATTAGTTGTAAATGGGTCATAGTTAATAAATAAAGTGGTTAACTCGTGTTATGCAAAGGACCACTGGTATTTAGGGCTTTGGATGTCATTTATCTATAAATAGTTTTAATTAGTAAGTAAAATATCGTCGAGTCTTATTTTAATTGAGCTCTGATATGTTGGAGGTTTCCCCCTCGAAGAGGAAAGTGAACATTGAATATGTTTCTGAATAATAAAATACTTTGCATTTTTTCTCATTTCATGTGATAATTATGTGTTATTAGTTATATTTCTTCATATTTCTAATATTCTGGATTTCTCGCAGGTCAACATTAAACTTAGGAGGAAAACAAAGCTATCAAGAGGATCATAAGTAAAAATTTAACTTGGAATCTTCTTAGAAAATAATTTTAAAATAAGTATCTAACTGAGATATATTCTGATGAAAAAACTAGGGAATTTCATGAGTTGAGGTTGGGACGAGTTCGCCAATAAATTGATGAGCTTGTTGAGGTATGTGCCCTACTTAAAATAAGAAAAAGATAAAATACAAGGATTTATCAGTTGTGTACCTTTCTCATACAGAGAAAGGATTGAGTATGATAACCCAAAACTATGGACAAAACCATAAGAAAGGAAAAAATGTGTTTTGCTCAAAATCAGAAGAGAAGGTGATAACTCAAAAAGTTGGATAAGTAAAAAGCATGAAAAAATTTATCGCAAAGAAGAAAGGTTTTAGGAAACCAACCTTTCAAAATATTTCCAAGAGTTATCAAGGTGGAGATTATAGCATAAGTGTAAATCAACCAAGGATTTTTGGGCATAAAATGGGATAAGGAGCTGGAATGGGGAGTAAAAATGTTGCAGAAGCTACCAGATCACCAATTAAATGTTGGGGATGCAATAAAAATAATTTGTGGAGAGATAGTCCACAAAATCCAATAAACAAAAAGGGGAAAATGAATAATCTACAGGAAGCTTCAATTGTTAATGACATTTCCTGCAATATACCAAGGATCAGCGTAGCACTAGATGGGAGATAAGTAGATCATCAATAAACTATGTTGGAAGTCCAAGGTAAAATTTTTGAACAACAAAATTCAGTATTAATAGACCTTGGATCTACCTTAAGTTACAGTTCCCCTGCAACAGCTGAAAAATGTGAACTTAGGAAGGAAAAACAAAGTAAGCTATGGCTAGTACAGTTAGCTACAGGGAAAAAAAGAAGTAATTGAAATCAACAAAAATTGTTTAGTAAAATTGAATGGAATGAACCACAAATGAAATTAAATATTCAAACTCTAGGGTCTTATGACATACTAATTGGGATGAAATGGTTAGAATCCCATAAAGTAATTCTAAACTTCCAAGACAAATCCTTTATTTCTGTTAACGGTGAGGGAGAAGACTGCATGGTTAGAGCATTGAAATGTGTAACTAGGTCCAGTCTTCATAAATATGAAATGTACTTTTGATTCTTGTATATTGTAAAAATAAAGAAAAAATTATTATTATTATTTTTGTAGCATGGGTTTCATGCTTAAGGTCTTTTATTTATAGGGAAAACATTTATTATGTGCTTCTAAGGCTTGTCCTAAGTTAAAGAACTAAAAAGAGTCATTCTCATATGAATAAGACCCCACCGGGTAGATTTTAACATGCAAAAAGAATTATTTTTATATTTAAAAGTGTCAAAATACCCTCCAATGCCAATTCTAGCTAAGAAGTCAGCCTCATTAGGGCACGTCTTCCTCCTTGGAAGCCTATATATAGGATGACTCGACCTCCTATGGTCACTCACTCATATTTTCATCATCTAAGCAAAGGACAAGTAGAATAAGGCTAGCAAATAAGGAATTAGGATTAAGGTTGAAAGTTATAATTATTTCCCTCTCTCTTTTTCACACAAGCGAAGAAGGAAGGCTAGGGTTTTTATGTTGCAATGTCGCAGTTGAGGAAATTATATAAAGAAGGTCGAAGGAAGGTCTATTAGGTCACCTACAAGACCTAGAAGAAGGATGAACCCAAGTGAAGGTCAAAGGAAGCCTTGGAAGCCCTACAATTGCTCACATGTGTGGAAGCAGTAACTGTTGCAGGGGTCAAAAATTTCATACCTGTAGTGGAGGCTAAAATTTTGTAGTTGGGGATCAAAGTTGTGCAACTAGAAGAGATTTGATTGGGTTTCACTTAGAGAGAGGAAGCACATCATCGAGGAGGTCAAACTTGGTCTTGGAATGGTACTGGTCTTGGTCTAAAGGTCTTGGAATTCGTCATTTGAAGATACTATAAGAAGATAATAGATTTGTGGGTTTTCCTCTCAAGTGGAGAGGTTGTGGCCCTGCCTTGCAGCCTACATTGTGTGTTCTTGTGTATTGTTAATATTCTTAATTTGGTATTTGTTTTATGATAATAATAACATAATAATAAGAGAAGAAGTTAATAACCAAGAAAATTAAAAATACATCACTAGCAGTTATCAATTTGAAGAGAAACCATCTTAGTTGCAACCCTTAAAATTTCTCAACATGGTCTCAAAGCTAAGGTTGACAAAGGGAATGATGAAGATCACTTCATACTTGAAGAAGTCATTGAAGTAGTTCTTTATGATGGCAATCCACCTCAAGAAAGGCATCAAAGCATTTTGGAATCTCCTACTATCTAGGAAGAATCATATGACCAAAACTTCCACTACAAAAGAAGACGGGTTATTCTTAGCACTCACAAGTACGTTTGAAGATGAAAATATATGGTTAATCGAATGTGGAGAATCTAGACATATGACAGGCAAGAACGAACGACTAAAGACCTTATCAAGAGGAAAATTTTCCTCCTCCTTCATTGAACTTGGTGACAAAAAGAGCTATCATGTAAGAGGAATTAGATCAACCTAACTGGAGCTATAGAATGGAGGAAACATTCATCTCAACAACATCCTATTCGTTCCAGGTTTACAAAAGAATCTACTTTCTATTTCATGTTTAATCAATAATGGAGTTATATTCGCTTTCATAGATGGAAAGGTGATAGTATGGGATAAAGACTCTAGCATCAACAATGCAAAAGTCATTGGGATTCATGAAGGAATGCACTATAGGTTGCTGACACATCTCTCTCAAGCATTGGTCCATATTGAAGTAAGCTGATGTGAAATTTGGCATCGAAGGTTTGGACACCTCCACTATAAAATATTAACAACTATAAATTCAATGGTGAATGACATCCTTGAACTCAAATAGGATAATGAAGGAGTGTGCAAGGGATATGCATTAGGGAAAAATGTTATGAGGACATTTGGAAGCAGTGCTTCAAGGTCAAAAGAAATTATGGATCTCATTCATGTAAGTGGTCCTATCTCTATGAAATCTCTTGGAGGTCATATATATTATGTAATATTAATTTATGAACACTCAATGAAAACTTGGATATATTTTCTAAATTCAGGGATGAAGTATTCGATAAATTTCAAGAATTCAAAGTTGAAGTAGAGAACCTTAAAGAGAGGAGGATAAAGATACTAAGATCTGACAATGGAGGAGAATTCACATCAAAATAACTCGTAGATTTTTGTAAGGAGATTGTGATTAAGAGGGATTTGATAGTCCCATATAATCCTGAACAAAATGGAGTTTTTAAATGAAAGAATTGATCGATTGAAAGTGTTAGAGCCATGTTACATGATCAAGACTTGCCGAAATTTCTGTGGGGACGAGTAACAAAACTATTGTCTACATTCAAAAACGAAGTCCTCACAGATCTCTAGACAACATGACTCCTAAAGAAGCATTCATTGGGAAGAAACCAAGTGTATACCATATCTGAATATTTGGTTGTCTTGTCTACATTCATAATCTGAAATATAAGAGAAAGAATTTGGATCCTACAAGCATGAAGCGTGTTTTTTGGCTATAGTAACTCTTCTAATGCATATAGGATCTACATAAAGGAAGGACACTGAATTGAAGTAAGCCGCTATGCCATCTTTGATGAAAGTATTGCATTCAAGAAATCAAAGTACCTCCTAGTGAACCTGTGCAACAATTCATAATCGTTGAGAGTAGAAAGATACCAAATTGGTTAAAGTCTAATCTTGTAGATGTGGAGGGAAATGAAGCAACCAAGGGTATGTTTAGGGAAAGTAAGAAGCCAAAAATATATTCAGGGTATGTAGCCTACATGACTAAGTTAATTGAAGTAGAACCATCCACCTTTGAAGAGGTTTTCAAACATCAAGAATGGAAAGATTCCATGAATGAATAATATCAATCAATAATGAAGAATGGATTTTGGGAAATCGTCCTTTGGCCTGAAGACAAATTTGTGGTAACTTCCAAGTGGATTTACAAGATTAAACATGCAACATATGGAAGTATTGATAAATATAAGGCAAGATTTTTGGCTAGGGGTTTCTTCCAACAAGAAGGCATTGATTATGAAGATTCATTTGCTCCTACAACAAGGTGTACAACTATATGATAATTGGTCTCTTTGGCATCATTGATGGGATGGAACATCCATCAAATGGATGTCAAGACAAAATTACTAAATGGTACTATCAATGAAGAATTCTATATAGAAAAACCTTTGGGATTTTAAGTAAAAGATAGAAAGAATCATGCCTGCAAGTTGAAGAAGGCACTTTATGGCCTTAAGCAAGCACCAAGGGCTTGGTATGCAAGAATGGACACACACATAAAAATATTGGGCTTCTCGAAGAGTTTTGTTGATTTGAATCTCTATATCAAGGTTGTGAATGATGAGCATGTAATCGTAATTCTATATGTGGATGATATTCTCATGATAAATATGGAAGATTGTATTCAAGAGTGGCAAAAGAAATTGGCAACAAAATTCGATATGAAGGATCTAGGGTTGATGCACTATTATTTTAGGTTGGAAATTTAGCAAGGACTTGATAAGATATATCTAGGTCAAGGAAAATATGTGATTGCAATTATAAAATGGTTTGACATGATGGATTGAAAACCTATGACAACCCCTATGATCACGAATTTGTGGAGGCTAAGAAGTTTTGATTCAATCCTTGTCGATCCACCAAGGTATGAAATCCGGTGCAAGATGGGGTGTCGCAACTACAATATATCTCCACTTATGATCAAGTAGCTACATCTTGAAAAAATATCTTCCTAATAAGAAGCCTATGTATTTGAGAGATAAGCTTGGATCGGTTGATATATCTTCCCTATTTGAGAGGGAGATATAGACACATCATTCTTGTCTTCACTTCATGAATAAATAGTGGAGGATTGGGTAAGCATCTGGTTTTCGATACTCTTTGAGGATGAGGTGGGGCATCCAAGATGTAAGAGTAGTCGAAGAGGAAATTCGTTGAGGATGTGTTATTCCAATATAGGAATTGTCCTAAAAGGGCATACCTTCTTAACACCCAGGTGGGTATGTGCCTTGAGAGACAATGATGATGGTGTCTATCTGTCATTGGTCTCACTAACATTTTTCTTTGATCTTGTGGAGAGATAGAGTTGTTAGTCAAGGCCTTGCAATGTGACAATGTTGGTTGGTATGATGCAAAGAGATAAGCTAAAATGATAGCTTATGAGATGGCTTACTAATCCAACTCTTCTTGAGATCTCTTCAGTTTGAGAGTATCCATGTACCATTGTGAATACCTCCCTAGTTAACAGGGAGTGTTGAAATGTGTAACTAGGTTCGGTCTTCATAAATATGAAATGTAATTTTGATTCTTATATATTGTAAAAAGAAATAAAATTTCATTATTGTTATTTTTGTAGCATGGGTTTCATTCTCAAGGTCTTTTATTCAAAGGTCAAGCAACCATTGAGTGCTTCTAGGGCTTTTCCAAGGGTCAAGAAGTCAAAAGATTCATTGTCATATGAATAAGACCCCATTGGGCATTGCACCATGCAAAAAGAATTCTTTTTTTATTTAAATGTGTCAAAATACCCTCTAAGACCAAGTCGATTTGGCAACTAAGAAGTCAGCATCGTTAGGGCATGTTGTCCTCCTTAGAAGCCTATATATAGGTGGGAACTTGACCTCCTATGGTCACTCACTCATTTTCTTGTCATCTAAGGGAAGGAGAAGAAGAAGAAGACTAGCGAAGAAGGAAGAAGGACAGAGGATGAAATTTTAGGGCTAATTCTCTCTCTCTCTCTATCTATCTATCTCATGTGTGAAAAAGGAAGGCTAGGGTTTTGATGCAGCAAGGTCGAAGTTGAGGAAATTCCAGAAAGAAGGTTGAAGGAAGGTCTATTAGGTCACCTACGAGCCCGAGAAGAAGAATGAACCCAAGAAAAGGCCATAGGAAGCCTTAGAAGCCCTGAAACTGCTCACACATGTGGAAGTGGTAACTCTTGTAGGGGCTGAAAATTTCAGACCTACAATGGAGGCCAAAATTTTTAGACCTATAATGGAGGTCGAAATTCTGTAGTAGGGGTTAAAGTTATGCAACTGGAAGAGATTTGACTGGGTTTAACTCGGACAAAGGAAGCACATCATCAAGGAGGTCATGCATGGTCTTGGAAGGGTATTGGTCTTGGTCTAGAGGTCTTGGAATTCGTCATTTGAATAATCTATAAGAAGAGAAGATATTTGTGGGTTTTCCTCTCAAGTGGAGATGTTTTGGCCTTGGCTTGCAACCCACATCTTGTGTTCTTGTGTATTGTTGATCTTTTTGTTTTGTTACATGTTTGATGATAAGAACAACATAATAATAAGAGTAGAATATAATAATCAAGAAAATTCAAAATAAATCACTAGCAGTTATCAAGTTGAAGAGAAATCATCTTAGTTTCAACCCTTAAGATTTCTCAACATAGAGGAATACCAAGAGAAATTTCAGTAAGGCAGATTTTTGCTTTATATGTGAAGAAATGTGATGGCAAAGGTTGTCAAATATGTGTTTCTTAGATTGAAGACTTAGCTGAAAATTAGCACAAGCCATCTTTAGAATATTATCCCATGTTAAAACAGTTCAAAGATGTTTTTCCTGAGGAGACCCCAGGACTGTCCCTTAGAAGAAATATAGATTTTTATTATTGATCTCATTTCTAGAGTTGTTCCAATGTATAAAGATTCCTATATAATTAGTATTCCTAAACTAATGGAATTAAAGATTCATTTACAAGAGTTGCTTAACAAAAAGTACAGAAGGCCTAGTGTGTCTCCCTGGGGTGTACCAATTTTATTTGTCTAAAAGAAAGATAGAAAATTGAGGCTTTGTATTGATTATAGACAACTGAATAAAATGACAATCAGAAAACAAATATCCCCTACTGAGGATTAATGACCTGTTTGATCAAGTTCAAGGAGCATCAATATTTTCAAATTTTGATTTAAGGTCATAATATCATCAAATAAGGATCAAGTATGAGGATATACGCAAGACAACATTTAGAACAAGATACAAACACTATGAATTTTTGGTGCTTCCATTTGGGCTTACTAATGCACCTAAAACTTTTATGTGCTTAATGAATAGTATACTAAGCCCTTGTTTTGACAAATTTATCATAGTATTTATAGATGATTTTTTAATTTACTCTAATAGTAAACAAGAACTTGAACATCACTTGTAGATTGTTCTTCAAACACTTAGAGAGAATGATTTGATGCTAAGTTTAGAAAATTCTCATTCTATCAAGAACAAGTTCAATATTTGGGGCATGTAGTGTCAAAATAAGGGATTGTTGTGGATCCATAAAAGATTAAATCCATTGTGGAGCTACCAATCCTTAGGGATGTAGCTGATGTGAGTTCATTTATGGGGATTATCGTTACTGTAGAAGATCTATAAAAGGTTTTTATAAGCTGGCATGTCCCATTACTTCTCTGCAAAAGAGGGGGATAAAATTTGAATGGAATCAAAAGTGTCGGGACAATTTTGAGAAGTTGAAGAAGCTACTAACTACAACTCCTATCCTGAAACTAGTTGATCCAAATAAAGAGTTTGTTGTTTATATTGATGCTTGCAAAGAAGGTTTGGGAGGTGTTCTGATGTAAGATGGACATGTAATTAGTTATGATTCCAGAAATATCAAATATAATGAGAAGAATCATGTTGGACATGATTTAGAATTGGCAGTCATAACACATGCTTCAAAAGTGTGGAGACATTACTTGATTGGAAGAAATTTTCAGCTAAGGATTGATAATGTTAGCCTTAAATACATCTTTGATCAACCTAATCTAAATTCTAGACAAGCTAGATGGTTAGAATTTATTAGTGAGTATGATTTTGCGATCATACTAAAGACAAAGAAAATAAAATTGTTTATGCCTTAAGCAGAAAACTACATTAGATTTGTACACTTTCAATAATTAATTGGCAAACATAACTGGTTAAAATGATAAAAACATCAACAAAATTTGATGAATAACATCTACATATCAAGAGGAAGTTGCGAAACATTGAAGAATTGGGTGAAAATGAAATTGATTTTTCCATAAATAATGCATATTTGTTGTTGTTTAAAGGTAGAATTTATATACCAAATGACCCAAAACTGAAAATTTTCGTATTTGATGAGTTACATAAGAGCCCCATAGTTGGCCACCTAAGGTATCAAAGGTTGATAATTGTGTTAAGAAAATATTATTATTGGCCAAACATGAACTCTGGAGCAGTGGAATACGCGGCTAGATGTTTGGAATGCGAACAAGTAAAGGCATCCCACCAACATCCAACAAATTTACTACAACCATTACCAATTCCAAATGGAAATGGAAAACCATATCCATGGATTTCATTACTGGCTTGCCAAGGACCAGGAAACAAATGATTTAATACTGACAATGTTATACAAGCTTAGTAAGGTTGCACACTTTATTCTTGTTAAGTCTACTTTCAAAGCTATCAACATAGCATAAATTTTTATGAAGGAATTCATGGTATGCCAAAAACTATAATTTCAGACCGTGATACGAAATTTACGTCAAAATTTTCGAAGGGATTCTTTGAAGGAATGGGAAAAAATTTGAATTTCATTATGACTTATCATCCTCAAACTGATGGGAAAACAGAAAGGACTACCATATTTTAGAAGACATGTTAAGAATGTATGTTATGGAAAAACCAACCAAGTGGGAAGATTACCTCCACCTAGTTGAGTTTTATTATAACAATGGATACCAAACTTCTTTAAATATGAGTCCTTTCGAAGTACTTTATGGAAAAAAATGTAGAGTACCTCTGAGTTGAGGCCATCCTAAATATAGGTTGGCGTTGGGACCATATATGTTAAAAGAGATGGATGAAGTGGTTAAAGAGTTCAGACAAAACTTGAAAAAACACAAGACCGTCGAAAGAGCTATGTGTATTTGAAAATACTACCAAAATAGTTCCACATGGGTGATCATGTATATTTGAAAGTGAAACCCAAGAAGAGCACACTCAGACTTGGAAACTACAGTAAGTTATCACCTAGATATTGTGGACATTTTGAAGTCCTAGCCAAATGAACTTGTTGCTTATCAACTTGCCATTTCGACAAACATAAAATTTCACAATGTTTTTCATGTGTCTTTATTAAAAAATTATTTTCTTGATCTAACTCACATCATTGATTGGAATGTTGTACATGTAGAACCATACAGAGAGTTCATAACAGAACAATTGTGTATTCTAGATCAGAGGGTAGTCACGCTCTGAAATAGATATATAGCGCAGTTAAAGGCTCAATGGAAACATTTTAGTCTAAAAGAAGCAACTTGGAAGTTGGAGGACGATTTTAAAGAAGCGTATCCTTCTTTGTCTAAATGAAAGACTGGAGTGTATTTCCAAAAAAAACATTGATCAAACGCCGAGACGGTGTCAAATTCAAGCGATGGAGGATGTGATATCCCTTGGCTTGATACTTTATGAAATTAAAATGTGCATATGTGTGTTTTTAAGATAAGCATTTTAGTCTAAAAAACGATTAGAAAAATTAATTATCAGTAATTTATTACTGATAATAACTTATTGTAAAATTATAATAATGATGTTTTATTTTTGTAAATAAAGAAAAATCTGGAAAATTAATTGTTGAGTACAAATGGTTGAAAGAGATGAGACTGCAAATTATTGTGGAATATTTATTTCCCATTAATAAGTCCTAGGCATATAATCTGGATGATTAGATTAATTAAGGAATTGTGATACTGGCCAATCGATTTTTACTAGAAGACAAGGAGTTGTCCTCAAGAGTGGGAAACAATATCTCATTAATCATTTGATAACTGCCTGCTACCTGTTGGTGAGGTGGAGGTAGTTATTAACCACCAAAAGAGTGGTAGATGGGAATTCGATAAAATATATAAAAAAAAAAAAAAAAAAGAAGAAGAGAAGATATTATATATAATTATTATATATATATATATATATAATATTATATATATATATATAATATATATATATGTTTGTTTTTATCTCATTTTGAGAAGGGAGGAGACTGAAGAGAAGCAAGGAAAAGAGACAAAAATTATTTCTAGACTTGGTATGCTCACAGGGGAATTAATTGTTTTGCAGTGTCAAGGTTGGGAAGAGCCAAGTACTTGACTATTAATTTTCTAGGAAAATTGTTTCAATTTAGTATCCCTAACTCCTATATATATTTGTTTGTCAAGAAAAAAATGATTAATGTTTGAATTTAAAATGCTATGATGCATTTATTTAGTGTGTACAATGTAAATTAAATAATAAGCATGATTTGGAAAAAATAAAAGACATTGTTATATTTAATTCGAAATCTTACATAGAAAAATGAAAGAACAAAAGGTAGTAGTTTGTGTTATAGAGTATTAATTCATAGAATAAAATTTTGTTCGTAATGCTAGCCAGAAGTAGAATTTTCCAAACATAAAAGAAATATGAATACACATGTAAATGTGGGTATATATATTTATATATGTTAGACTAGGTACAAATAACGAGATAATTATTTTTGGTGTTAAATAAATTACCTACACGTATATATGTGTTTTTTTAGATATACACGACTGTTTCTACATGTGTATATGTATTAGACCAAAATTGGTCATTTACAAAGTAAACCCCTGAGAAATAATAAGAGAAAATTAATATTAGGAAATGTATTATATATTATATATATATATATAATTATATATATACTATATATATATATATAATCATTCTAAAGAGATTCATTTTTATATTGTTGGTCTAGATTGTCATTGATGTCAATATAGCAATATTCTGGATAGTAAATAATAAAGTGAAGCTAAGCAGAGCAGATCCGTCAAACAACAGGAGCGACGAGCCAAGACAATGCAGATCTATCGCATATGCCAAGAGTAAGAGCCATATCGGAGGAAGTAATAAACCATGGGAACCCTTTCGACAGTAAATAATATCGGCAGAAAACTTATCAACGTTTCTATTATATTAATTTGTGTAGACACTTCTCAAACCCCCGATTGCGATATGAGTTGCAGACCCACTGCACCATTATTTTACGCCTTAATGAAATATCTCATCCACATTGGAAGTTATGTATCACAAAGGAATGCCACTTGAAAATTGCGATTGTGATATCATTACAGACCCGCTACACCATTGCAATACAACTCAATATCATATCGCATCCATTGCATAATCACAAACCAACCATTATATTCACATAAACATGTTCCATTCAAAATGTTGATTGTGATATAATGTGTGGACCCAATAGCTCCATTAAAATATACCTTTATGTAGTATCATGTCCAGGTATCGGGGAAGTTATGAAAATCATAAGGGTTGTAACCGTCGAACCTCCGATTGCGATAAGACTTGTGAACCTGACCGCTGATTGCGATAAGACTTGTGAACCCGATCGCCAATTACAATATTAGTTGTGGACCCAACGGATCTATTGATGATGGTTTAATATTATATCGCGTTCGTTTCATCTGCAGTATGAATATCGTCCATGCTACATCGTTGATGTTAAGGGTTGTGATTGTGGGACCTCTGAAAGTTGTGATTATGATTGATGACGTGGATGTGGGACCTCTTTCGTTACGGTATTTCCTATGAAATCTTCCGTAAATAAAACAAGTTTATGAATAATTGGATGAATATCCATAAGTTGGCCTCTCCTTTCAAATGAACTTGTCTTTTGAGTTTTGGGGAAACCCGTATAAATACAAGTTATAAAACCTCACCTTAAGTATCGATTGGGCATCGGCACAGAGAAGAATTAAAGAAGTTCACAACTCATGAACTTGAAAATACAGAGGAAGCCAAAGGTCTAGTAGACGATGAAGGTGCAGCAGAAGCCGAAGGTCGAGCGAAGAAGGAAGCAGAAGATAGAGAGAGAGGACAATCTTTTGAACTGATTCATCTTGGAAGGTTCGGACCCAAAGTGAAGCCATAACGCAGACAAGCGACCTGTTGCAAAGACTACAAGGACAAGATTTTGTAAGGAAGTCCTTGGAAGCAGTATATTACAATCAAACATTTCTTGACAAAATAAATCTATAGGGTTGAAGCCCTTGGGGTCGGTGCCTCTGAATTGGAAGGATTAGTGTCCTTGGAGTTGGTGCTCCTAAATTCAAGGTTGGTGCCTTGGTAAGATAGGGTCGGAGCCCTAGAGGTTGGAGCCTCATCAAAGTCCAAGTTGGTGCTTGGCAAAACTCATCAGATATTGTATTCAATCTTTTTCTATATTTAATAAAATCATTTATTTGATTAAAATTGTAAAGAATCTAAACTGGTAATAATAACAATTGAAAAGAAATACTAATTTACCCCCCTCTCAGTATTTCCAACAATTGGTATCAGAGTCGGATTCTTCAGAATCAGCCTAATAGCTGGAATAAGAATTCTTAGTTACAATGAAGAATCAAGAAATGACAGCAAGAAGACTTCCCTTGTTCAATGGTACTAATTTTAGTTTTTGGAAAAATAGAATGTCTTACTACTTAATGTCCCTTGGACCTAAAGTTTGGAACGTTGTTATGAATGGGTACAATGCCCCTCCCACTCTTCTTACTAATCGAGATGAAAGGAAAGTGTACATTGCCAATGCCAAAGCTCTAAATTCCATTACCAGTGGAATTACTGATTTTGAGTTTACGAAAGCCTTGAGCTGTGACTCAACCAAAGAAGTATGGGATAAACTGGTTAGCTTATATGTTGGGGACTCCAAGGTTAAGAAGGCAAAGCTTCAAACTCATAGGAGGCAGTTCGAAAGTCTGAAAATAGATGATGAAGAAGATATTGCATCATACTTCCTCCAAGTAGCCGAAGTAGTCAACTCTCTTAAAGGATTGGGAGAAAAGATTGAAGAAAGCATTGTTGTTCAAAACGTCTTAAGATCTCTCCCAAACATATTTGACTAAAAAATAAGTGTTGTAGAAGAAATGAAGGAACTAGACACTCTCAAAATGGATGAACTTCATGGAATCCTCACTACCTATGAGATGAGAAAAGGAATCCCAAGTTCCAAAGATGTAGCATTCAAGGCCTCAAAATCAAAAAAAGGAAAAGGATGGAAAACCAGCAGTGATGACTCCGATGTTGAATCCGAATTGGCACAATTTGTACGAAGACTAAATAAAGGATCCAAGCTAAAAGGTAAGCATCCTCTTATTTGTTTCAACTATGGAAGAATAGGTCATTACACTGCAAAATGTCCTCATAAGCATGATGGTGATAATGAGGAAGGAAGGATATACAAAAAGAAAGGATTTACTAAGAAGAATTTCCTCTCTAAACAAGATGAATCTAATGAGGATGAATATGTGGTCATCAAGAAGAAATCATCCAAAGATATCTTCCATCACAAAGAAAGTAATGATGAATAAGATGAAGAGAATGACTATCCTAGAAGCAAGGAAGTAATATTTATGGCATTCACTGAAGATGATGAACCAAAATAGGAAAATGAGGAAGATACAAATGAATCACTGATAAGTACCATTGCAGAAAATGAGGAGTTACAAAAGAATGTTATCTCTCTTAAAATGGACAAAGAGGAAGCTAAAAGAAGGGAGGACATTATATGTGAAAGACATGAAGCTGAAATAGTATCTCTCAGAAAGTTAGTAGACCAAATCAAAAGAATTTGGCAAAGTTCTCAAACACTTGATCACATTCTCAACACTTGGAAATCTCAAAGTGACAAGTCCAGGATTGATTTTTCATTAAGTGCCAAGGATAATACAAGAAGTTATTCCGACGTACTTTGCAGAAATCCAAAAGAAGAAAAATCGTCTCATCAAAGGTCCGACTCAAATCCAAATAATGAAGAAAGAGAAACTCCAAGGAAGAAGGTTTATTCAAATCATGGCTATTATAATAGGTACCAAACTATATTTCCTGGACAGTGTTATTATTGTAGAAAATTTGGTCATCAAGCTAAACATTGCATGGCTCGTAAGAATGAAGCACCAAGATTAAAGAATTAGACAAACAAACCATGTAGTCTCAAAGGGCAATGAAAAATCAATACCTTCAACTCGTTTGATCCTTTGTCCAAATTTGATCCAATTTGCTCATTATATAATGATAATGGACATAGAGAACAAAATTGCCTCCTCAAAAGTAGAGAAGCAAAAGATGAAAATCCCAATATGGATAAATGCGGTTTGGATTTATGTGCTCATAGTGAAGAAAATATTTTGTTTGTGGATAGTGGGTGCCCCAGACATATGACAGGTGACAAAAGGAAGTTTGTCTCATTAAACAAAAAGGAAGGAAATGTATCCTTTGGGGGTGGGTCTGCCAAAATTGTTGGAAAAGGAACTGTTACCCTTATTAATGGAAAAGGAAAAGCTCAAAATGATTTGTTGGTAGATGGGCTCAAACACAATCTCTTGAGTGTTAGGCAAATCTGTGATCAAGGAAATAATGTTGTCTTCAACACTAAAAATTGTGAAATAAGGAACTCTTCCTCAAGAGAACTTGTGGCAAAAGGATTTAAAACATCATATAACATCTACATTATGAACAAAATTCAAGAAGATAAATGTTATCTAAGTCAAACAGGTGAAAGTTGGTTGCGGCATAAATGACTGGGGCATACAAGTTTTGATAACTTGATCAATATCAGCAAAATAAATGCAGTAAGGGACATTCCAAAGATGTCAAAACTAGATCAAAGCTATATGTGGCCCATGTCAACATGGAAATCAAACTAAAACCAACCACAATACTAAGGAGTTCTCCGCATCAAAACCTCTAGAGATCATTCATGCAAATTTATGTGGGCCAACCAGAACTCCAACACTCCAAGGAGAAAGGTATTTTTCTTTATTTGTTGATGACTATACTAGAATGATGTCGGTATATTTCATAAAATATAAATCTGATTCATTTGAATGCTTTAAGAATCTTAAAGCTCTTATAGAAAATGAAAAGGATTCCAAAATTAAATGTCTTAGAACGGTTAGAGGAGGAGAATTCAAATCGAAATAATTTGATGAATTCTGTAAAGAACATGGAATCAAAAGAGAGCTCTCCATTTCTAGAACACCTAAACAAAATGGGGTAGTTGAAAGGAGAAACTGAACTATTCAAGAAAGGGCTAGAACTATGTTACTAGCAGCTGACTTGCAGCCAAAATTTTGGAAGGAAGCAGTCGGGACAATAGTTTTCCTTGAATCGAACTCAACTAAGACCAAATAATGAGAAGACTCCTTATGAATTATGGAAAAGAAGACCTGCTTCAGTAAAATACTTTAGGATTGTTGGAAGCAAATGCTTCATAAAGATCAATGACGACTCACCAGGAAAATTTGATTCTCGGGTTGACGAAGGAATATTTCTTGGGTATTCTACCAGAAGCAAAGATTACAAGTGTTGCAATAATTGACTACGGAGAATAGTGGAAAGTATTGATGTGAATATTGATGAATTCTAGAAAAGAAAATTTAAGATCATGAAATTGATCCCTTTATTGAAGAGAGTGAAGAAGAACTTGAAAAGGAAGAAAAAGATCAAGAAAAACAAAAACAAAAAGAATCATCTCAAACTTCTTTACAAGTGAAATTCCTCCAAAAGAATCACTTGGAAAAGGAGATTATTGGAAATATAGATGAAGGAATACAAACGCGAAGAAGGATGACAAGTACACCAAAGAAAAATTATATTTCTCTCCTATCTATGATAGAACCATAAACTTTTACTCAAGCAAGGATCCTCATTGGGTGGAATCCATGGAAGAAGAAATGTCTCAAATTGAGAAAAATGAGACATGGGAGCTGGTACCTCATCCAAAGGATAAAAATATAATTGGAACTAAGTGGGTGTTCAAAAAAAAATGAATGAAGACGGGCAAATCATCAGAAATAAGGCAAGTCTTGTCTGTAAAGGTTACACAAATTGAAGGAATCGATTTTGAAGAAACCTTTGCACTGGTAGCTCATATGGAAGCTATAAGGATGTTCTTTGCATTTTCATGCTCAAAAGGATTCAAAGTCTATCAAATGGACGTAAAATCATCATTTCTAAATGGGGAACTCAAGGAGGAAGTCTGCATGGAGCAACCAAAAGGTTTTGATCTAGCAGAAGAAAAAGACTTTGTATGTAAGTTGAAAAAGTCATTATACGTTTGAAACAAGCTCCTAGAGCGTGGTATGCAAGATTGGATCACTATCTACAACAACAAAACTTCAAAAAGAGGGTGGAAGGAAGTAATCTCTACATGAAGATGGATGAGAATAAATTACTAATCACCCTTGTATATGTTGATGATCTGATTTTTGCTAGCAATAATGATGAAATGAGCCATGAGTTTGCTCAAAATATGTCAAAAGAATTCTAAATGTCAATGATTGGTGAGCTATCCTACTTCCTTGGACTACAAGTATCACAAACCATAGCAGACATGTTTATCTCTCAAACAAAATATCTCAAAGATATGCTTAAAAGATATGGAATGTAAGAATGTGCACCTATGAGCACATCGATGACCACAAACTACAAACTAAGAAAAGATGATGATTCCCCCCCAATAGATGCAACTCTTTACAGGTCAATAATTGGAGCTCTCTTATACTTAACGGCTACAAGGCCCAACATTATGCAAGCAGTGGGAATGGTGGGAAGATTTCAATCAACTCCTAAGCAATCTCACATGTTGGTTGTGAAAATAATTCTCAAATACTTGAAAGGAACCAATGACTTTGGTCTTTGGTATCCCAAAAGCACAAACACTACAGTGACAACTTAAGCCGATGTTGATTGGGCTGGAAGCATGGATGATCGTAAAATCACCAATGGAAATTCATTTTTTATGAGACATTGCCTCGTAGCTTGGCTCAGCAAAAGCAATCATCTATATCTCTTTCTAAAGTTGAAGCCGAATATATAGTCGCAGCTGACTGTTGTACACAAATACTATGGATGAAGGAAGCTTTGAAGGATGTCAACATAGAAACTGAACATCCAATCACCATCCATTGTGATAACACAAGTGTTATCAGTCTTAGTAAAAATCCAATGATGCACTCAAAAACCAAACATATACCAATCAAGTATCATTTTCTCCATGAACGTGTGGTTGAACAAAACATCAAGTTGGAATATATCAATACCAAGGAACAGATTGCAGATATTTTCACCAAACCTCTTCCTCGAGAAGCATTTGAACATCTCCATCAAAATATGGGGGTTATTACTTTAGCATCACACTAAACCGATTCTTAATATGCCACATGACAGGGGGAGCAGTTTGACAGGGAGAGTCCTTGTGCACTCCTTTTCCATTGATGTCAAAGGGGGAGAGAAGAATAATATTGCCACCAATGACAAAGGGGGAGATTGTTGATCTAGATTTTCATTGATGTCAATATGGAATATTCTGGATAGTAAATAATAATGTGAAGCCAAGCAGAGTAGATCCATGAAGCAACAGGAGCGACGAGCCAAGACAATGCAGATCTATCGCATATGCCAAGAGTAAGATCCATCTTGGAGGAAGTAATAAACTATGGGAACCCTTTCAACAGTATATAATATCGGCATAAAACTTATCGGTGGTTCTATTATATTAAGTTATGTAAACTCTACTCAAACCCTCCATTGCGATATGGGTTGAAGACCCGCTGGACCATTATATTACGCCTTAGTGAAATATTGCATCTGCATTGGAATTTATGTATCACAAAGGCATGCCACTTGAAAATTGTGATTTCAATATCATTATGAACCTACTGCACCATTGCAATACAACTCAATATCATATCGCATCCATCGCATAATCGCAAACCAACCATTATATTCGCATAAACATGTTCCATTCAAAATGTCGATTGCGATAAAATACGCAGACCTGATAGCTCCATTAAAATATACCTTTATGTAGTATCGTGTCTAGGTATCAAGGAAGTTGCGCAAATCATAAGGGTTCTCATCGCCGATTGCAATAAGACTTGTGAACCCGACCGCCGATTGCGATATTAGTAGTGGACCCAACATATCTATTGACAATGGTTTAGTATTATATTGCGTTCGTTTCATTGGCAGTATGAATATCAGCCATGTTACATCGGTGATGTTAAGAGTTGCGATTGTGGGACCTCTGAAAGGTACGATTGTGATTGATGATGTGGATGTGGGACCTCTTTAGATACAGTATTTCCCATGAAATATTCTGTAAATAAAAGTTTATGAGTAATTGGATGAATATCCATAATTCGACCTCTCCTTTCAAATGAACGTGTATTTTGAGTATTGGGGAAACTCGTATAAATAAAAGTTATAAAACCTCACCTTAAGTATCGATTGGGAATCGACACAGAGAAGAATTAAAGCAGTTCACAACTCATGAACTTGAAAAGACAGAGGAAGTTGAAGGTCGAGAATTCAAAGGTCTAGCAGACGACGAAGGTGCAGCAGAAGCCAAAGACCGAGCGAAGAAGGAAGCAGAAGATAGAGCAGGATGAAAATCTTTTGAACTGATTCATCTTGGAACATTCAGACCCGAAGTGAAGCCATAGCGCAGTCAAGCGACCTATTGCAAAGACTACAAGGACAGGATTTTGTAAAGAAGTCCTTGGAAGCAGTATATTACAATCAAACATTTCTTGATAGAAGAAATCTATAGGGTCGGAACCCTTCGGGTTGGTGCCTCAGAATTGGAAGGATTGGTGTCCTTGGAGTTGGTTCTCCTAAATTCAAGGTTAGTGCCTTGGTAATATAGGTTCAGAGCCCTAGAGGTTGGAGCCTCATCAAAGTCCAAGTTGGTGCATGGCAAAACTCATCGGATATTGTATTCAATCTTTTTCTATATTTAATAAAATCATTTCTTTGATTAAAATTGTAAAGCATCTAAATTGGTAATAATAACAATTGAAAAGAAATATTGATTCACCCCCCCTCTCAGTATTTCCAACATATATAAGCCTCTTTCCCAAACAATAAATAGAACAATAGAGCCTTTAGTAAGTAATTTACTCTGGATGAGTGAAAATAAAATCAAAATCTATGTATATACTTCCTTAGTATTATAAATTATTTTCTGCATTAAACAATACGAGACATAAAAACAAATGTAGCAAGAAGTATTTACAACTTCGTGATAATTGTATCGAATATATATATAACCGGAAACATAGAATTTATTTTCATCAGGTATATAAAAATTTAATACAAAAGCGGCTCATGGCCTGTTATAAAACCTTAGTTACAAAGGAGCTATATGCCATGTAAGGCATTAAAGAAAAAAAAAAAAAAAAAAAAAAAATATATATATTATTATATATATATATATATTATTATATAATATAATATATATATATTATTATATATATATATCCAGGAACAAAGAATTCACATTTTGGTCTTCGAACAGAGAAATCTCGCCCATGTAGAAGAAGAGACCAAGAGTTGGAAGCCCCCGACCTGCTAAATGAGATGGGTAAGTCAAAACAAACCTAGTCCAACTTGAAAATATTTATAAGAATATGCAATGGTTGAATTTTCAGGTGTACCTATAAAGAAAATCACAATTAGAATGAGTGAACATTGCTAAGAATGGAATATGAAACACAAAGAGGAGTTTATAAATTGAGAGAATAAAAGCAGAAAGAGTAAGAGTAAAATACCTAAGTTAAGATATAAAGGTTCAAGCATCTCCTCTACTTGTACAACATAGATAAATGATTAGCTATTGTACTTAGAATATAGACATTTTTTTTTAGCAGAGTTAAACAACTAAAGTTTATAGGGTGAAACTAATAAATGAACAATTGTATACACCAATACAGAGCTACACATGAATGGAAACTGAATCCAACAATCCATTCTGAAGAACGAAAATGATAATTTTGACATTAAAACTCATACACCAACAAAAAAAAATTGTAAATATTTGTGGTCGTATACACTAAGTGAATCTTGTAGTTGGTAACAAGGGTTAAAGAGAGACCTCTAATTATAAATTAAAACCCAAGTATTTAAAAAAAATTACCCATAATTAATAAAGAAGTTAAAAATTAGAAAAGGCATTGAGAAAGTATTCTACAAGAGATATAGAGGAATAAGGGTTATTAATTTCTTCTAAAAAAACTAAATATGAATTTACAAAAAAATTATGAAAGAAAAGTCATATAGTAATTAAAATGAAATGGGAAGCAGGGGTTACAAAACCCATAAGAGTTTCTTCCCTTTCAAAACCCCTAAACATACTTTTATCAACTTGAACAAATAGAAGTCATGTGAGTTCCTTTTTACTAATATTCAAATATTGCAAATGAAACTAAAAAAAGGAATGTAACAAAGTAAATGTTTTTCCTGAGGGATGGTGGCGTATGAGACAAAGGAAACCTCTTAATCAACGATGATTATCCGCTGGTAATTTAAACTGGGATAAAACCCTGTAATGAGAAAAAATAATTATGGGTTAAGTATTGGTTTGTTACATAAATAACCCTAAAAGCAAATAAATTATGTATAGTTTAAATTACATTCCAATATAAGTGCAAGTGCAAAGGATTGAAAAAACTTTTATTAAATATTAGATTGGGAAAGAAGAAGATTTGTCAAAAAAAAAAATTAAAGTTACCTCATTGATGAGGTTTGGAACCAAACGGGCCACAAATATTCCACGTAACTCAATAACTCTGTCACCGGTAGATAAATTTACCATTAAACACTCACATACTAAAATAAATACCATGGAGGTAGATTTTTATAGAGCTAGTCGTTCTCAAAGCATCATAGGGTAACAAATGAACCAAACAGTGTTGGAATAGACTTTTAAAGATGACTTTATTCGATTTAACAAGACAACCAATACAGGTTAGGTAAATGTAAATGTAAATATAAAGAAAATAACATTAAGATTAATAAAATTAGGAAATTAATGGATGACATAATTAGAATGTCTTTCTATATATATATATATATGAATTAAAAAAAATCCTTGTTAACGAAGTACATTACATAACATTTGTATCCCTTGCTATTGTATGCATAACCAAGGAAAATTCCCTCATTAGTTATGGAGTCAACATTTCCTAAAGTGTCTTCATGTATATTCATGTAACACTTGCTTCCAAATACCTTGAAGCGTTTGATTATAGTTGGTCTTCTTTTCCATAACTTATAAGGCATTTTTGTGTTGTTTACTCTGATTTGTGCTTAGTTGAAAATGTTGAAAACTGCGTATATTGTTTCTCCCCAAAATTCATCTATTAGATTGCCTTCATTGAGAATTGTTATTGCTATTTTTTGCATTGTCCTATTCTTTTGTTCAACAACTTTGTTTTGTTGTAGAGTCCTTGCAACTGATAGGTTTCTTCTAATTCCATGATTTTCACAAAATTCATTAAATTAATTAGAGGTAAACTCACACCTCTATTTGATCTCAAACATTTGATTTTCAGATCAATCTCATTTTCAACAAGAGCTTTAAATATTTTAAATCTATCGAAATCCTCATTTTTTCTCTAAGAAATGTATCTCATGTCATTCTTGTGTAATAGTTAATAAAAACACAAAATATCTCACCTTTTAAAGTTTGTGTCATGGTTGGCTCACAAAGATCTGTATGAAAGAGCTACAATGCCTTGGATGTGGAGTATCCTTTTGTTTTGAGGAAAACCGTGGTATGATTACCACATTAACATGGTTTATAGATAGGATTATCTAGTTTTGATAATCTTGGCATATATATTATTACTTGTGATATGCTTAATTGTATTGGATTGTTAACGCTGATGTGACCCATTCTTCTATCCTATAACCAACTCTCATCCATTTTACCAATACAACACTTTTCTCATTTTACTCCATCAAGAATATGCATATTGTTTGAAGTCTTGTTTTTTCCTTTGCTACTAGTTTTCTTGTTTGTGATTTTCTTATCTCACGTCCTTTAGAGTGAAATTTGAGATCATATCCTTTATCACACATTTGAATGACACTTTAGGAGATTTTGTTTTATACCTTCAACATATAGGACATTATGAGATTATGTTTTTCCATTTTCAATATTTTTTGTGCCTTTTCTAACTATCCTTGTTGATGCATTGTTTCCAAGTATTATTGTGCCTTCATCTTTTTCTTTTATATTAAGAAATATGCTTTGATCTCATGTCACGTGCCTTGATAATACACTATCAACATACTATTTTCTTTCTTGGCTTTGAGCATACAGTACAATACCACATCCTTCCTGCGTCTTTTGCTTATTTTTCCATAATTTTGAGTATTGTCCCTGATATTGAGCATGCCTTCTTTTATATTTTTATTTAGATGCCTACTTAAGCTATTTCTATAATCTTGTGAATTTTTTGCCCATAGTTATGGCAATCATATCATTCAAATTAATCTAATACAGGATCAAATGTGTTATAATTTCTAATTGCATTTTCATTCAATCTTCTAAGATTTCTCTTCACATAATCATCCCTTGAATTCTCACAGTATACTTTATTTTTATTTCTCATACGATAAAATCTACAATTTATTTCCTTGTGATCGAAATTATTATAGGCATAACAATGACCCAAGAAGATATTTTGGTACCTGGAAAACAAGAACCTTCTTAGGAAATAAATCTTCTGAGCTTGTTTTGATCGAAGAAAGATTCATGTCTTTGCTACTCCTTTAATCTATTTATTAAGTTGTTGATATGATCATGTTTTTGTTGAATTGTAACTTCATTCTTGATTCTTCTTTCATTGTTGATAGAGTTCTTTAGCATGTAAGAAATGCTCTTAGGTTCCTCATTGCATTCCTTCTTTTATATCTTTGTGTTGAACTCCTCCTCGAGGTCCACATGAATCTCTTTATTACCAAGACCTGTCCTCATTAAAGGAGACCTACGAAACTTGAGAATATGATCTAAAATTTCAGTTCCATTTACAAATTTTAAACTTTGGTTTAGTTGAATGGTTGCTTTATCTAGTTCCTTTATTAACAAAACAACTTCAGCCTCTAACTACTCACAATGTGTTTCATTTTCTTTTAGTTGACTTCTTAGTATCTCTTTTATTATTTTAGTATATTCTATTTCAATTGTTAGGAGAGTGACCAATGTTTCATCGCAATATTCATTCTCATATTTCTACAATTTTTCTTTCAGTTGTTTCACCTTTTTCCTTAGAATTTTTATTTCTTCTAATACATTTACAAGTTGTCCTTCAATATCTACATCCCTTCAACATCTTCTTCATAATGGTTATTTTCTCCTTGATCATTTTAGTTAGTATCCTAATTATTCATAGCTATGAATAATACATCTTGTCAAGTAATAAAGTGGAATAAATAATTTAACATTTATTTTGTCAAACTGAGGTAGGTAAATTGTGAGGTCAAACACAATATGTGTAAACTGGTTACTTAATTACTTTCCTGGATGCAAAAATCAATCATAAATGAAATACAAGTATATTCTCATAGTTTATTCCAACTTACAATGGTTTTCATACTTCAAAATTCAATTTTTGACCTTGTTGAAACATCATTGTAGATTCAAACACATGCATCACCCTTTCTCACTAAAAGCTCTTTTTGAAAGGGTAATCATTTGGTCAAAACTGATTTAAGAATGTTATGGAAATGAATTCTAAGTAGAATAAGTTCTCTATGGCTTATAAGCAAATGCACTCAAACAAAATGAAAATTCCTTTTAATATAGCATGCAACCTTTTCTATTATCTCCTTAATCATTGTTTCAAATATACCAAATTTAATTAATTATGATGATTTAAATTTTAAAACGCAATAAATACTAATCAGAGAAATCATTCTAACAAAACTTTGTTCACTAGCTATATTTTGTTATCAAACTAGACTACTACAAGAAAACAAAGCATGCATTTACAGGAATTATGTGTGATTACAAGATCACTACAATAAAACACAACAAACATTACATGAATTATGTGTGATTACAGGAATAGAATATGCATATTTTTGAATTATATAACAAAACTGATAAACAAAATTCATTCAAAGTATAGCAAAACTAGTAAAATACATAACAAAAGATATGCAACACATACCATGGGGCCCTCCTCGAGTATGTTTCCAATGAAACAATAAAAAACTACAAAATATTGTGCCCCATATAAGAGAAATCCTTCATATATTAATGGAAATCATAGGCTTAATACAAAAGCATTACTTTGTTCATGGATAATAACTATAACATAATTATCTCTCTCGAACCTATATCTTCTTTGTACATCGACTTTTATACAGAAAATGTCAATCTTAAACTGAGTTTCCCAAAAACAGGATCATTTCAGTGTTTCCAACTAAAAATAAAATGATACAAAGAAAAAATAGTGATCATTGCATAGTCTCCTCAATCCTTCATGACTCCTAGGCTAACTTCCAGGTACAACTAGCCGATTTCCAACCAATGGAGAGGATTTAGGCAATTTTCCAAAAAAACCTACAAAATTTGTTGAGTAGATATGCTCAATTGACCAACCTTTGACTCATGGGTTGTAAGCAACTACGAAAAGTTCGAATAGGTATTATACCATTAGATGAACATGTTGATCATTCTCCATGTGTCATAATCGTATTAGCTGACGTGGACCTCCACAAAACTTGGACAAATTATAGGAATTTTGCATTTGTTAAATTCTTGTTATTACAAGAATTTCTATGATTGACTATTCTACCCATTAGTACATAAAATAAATGCATTTTATAAATAATTATGAAACAAAAATTCCATAAAAGACTATTACCTTCAAGTTTATCCTTCTATACCATTTCCTTCATCAAATTGGTAAAAATATAAGGATTTAAGGTTCAAATGGTGGATAAAAAGGTCAAAACAAGGTGGCCAAGGATATCAAAACTTAGACCCAACACTTCTCCTTTTAATAATTAGACACACATTCATCACTTTCATCATATGAATCACCATTTCCTTCGAAATAGAAACCATCTTTTTTATGTACCCTTTCCTTTTATGATTATGAGATTTGAATTTATTATTATCTCTCTTTTTATCATGACTAATACTTAATTTTGCATAGGGACTCTTAGATGCATAATGTCCATTTCCACCACACTCAAAGCAATTTGAATAGAATCTCATCTTTGAATTTTCTAGACCCTCGTTTTATCTTTCTTACAAATTGATATTCTTCTTCATTTGATTCATTGCTAGAAACTTCATGAATATTTTGTCTATTTGTCTTCTTTGTTGCTATGAATGTTGTTTCCTTTGATCATGACTTCTAATTTTCTATTTTCATTGCATGTGAAATGATGATTCCATGTAGAACATTCATACTTAGATTTTGAAGATCTATCATTTCTTCAATGGTTGAGACCTTTGAATTAAATCTTGAAGGAAGAGATATCAATACTTTATGCATAATTATTGATTCCTCAATTCTTTCATCAAGACCTTTTATAGTATAAAAAATCTTATCTACATGGAAAAAGAAGTCAACAACATTTTCATCTTTGTCCTTATTCAAAATTTCAAACTTTATTTTATGAGTTTGAAGCTTTTGCTCTTTTCACTTTTTCATCTCCTTCATAGTTATTCTGAAGTTTGTCCCAAATCTCTTTGGCAGATGTTTAGTGCAATAATTTAACAAAATATGTATATGTGAGTCCACACAAGATGGAATTATTTAATTTTTCATTGTTCAAAGAGTTCTCTTTACAGTCTCAATCGTTTGGAGGACTTGCTATAACCTAATAACATTTTTTTATCAAATAACCAAATTTTGGTACTTAGAGACATAATATAGGTACTCATCCTTAACTTCAAGAAGGCACAATTTGTTCCATCAAATAAAGGATTGTTGCTTGAGGAGGAACCTTTTTGTCTGGCCATGATCCCTTGTGATCTACCTTCTAGTGGTTAGACTATATTTAAAGGAACCTACACTGGTATCAATTGTTGGAATTATGATTATATCGAGAGTGGGGGTGAATTAGTATAATGGCTACTTTTAAAAAATTATAACAATTCAAACCAGATAAACATCAATTACATAAGAACCACATAAAATCATTAGATGTACATGGAAACCCTTATGGGATAAAACCACAACTTATTGATATGAATATTCTTGTAGAAACCAACATACTATTAGATCAATTTTCTAGCACCAACCTAAAGGAGACACCAATCCTCTTATTTGCAGGTACCAACCTAAAGGAGACTCCAATCTCATGATTTACAAGCACCAACCTGAAGGAGAAACCAATCCCCTTATTTGCGGGCACCAACCTAAAGGAGACACCAATCTCATGATTTACAAGAACCAACTTAAAGGAGACACCAATCCCCTTATTTATAGGCACTAACCTAAAGGAGACAACAAATCCCCTAAATTACAAGCACCGACTTCAAGGAGACGCCAATCCTTTGATTTCAAACAATTTTGAGCTTTGTTCTGCTAATTTTTTCACAATTATACCCACAACACTAACTTTGATATTTATAATTCTACAAACTGCTCTCTACTCTATACTTTACAACTCTACCATACACTTTATTCATCACATAACTAATATGTTAAATTTAACATTGCTCTTCTCACTTACTATAACAACTTTTTTCACTTCAACACTCAACCTTATTTTGTAGCTTTTTGACCATAGAATTTCCTCATCCTAATCACCTCATACAACATTATTTCATACTTCATATAGCATTACATGCTTAAATCTTCACATATCACAGACTTCATTACATACTTCATTCTTCAAATATTACTCTTCTTGCTAGCAGCAACACTGTGTCTCTCTTATAGTTGTGCTCTCTCAGCACTCTAAACATATTCCTTAGACTTTATCCTTAGACTTATTGGCACTTAGCACCAAAGACTTCATACTTATCCGCTCTTATTCTTTGCATCATATCTACTCGCTCTCTCTTGCAATATCTACCTTATGACTTCCAGATTGAGGTATTTATATGAAATGGGTTGATTAGGGCCAACACATCATAGAAGTATGATCTGGGCCGACAAGAAGTATTGGAGCCCCATATATGTAGCTTTTAACCCTGTATAGAAAATTCCCACAAACAAATTCTTAGAAAAACATAAAAGATACAATCAAAATCACAAAAAATATACACAAAGATTTTTTACTTGGAACACAAAATCCGAAAAACCAGATTGATTTTTCATTATATTCCTTTACAATGTTTGGATACATTATACACATGTCATAGAATTCATACAGCCCCAATCCATTAACCTTGAATTAGAATATAACCATAGTTCCTTTGACCGAATTTACAAAACCACCATGCACCATAAAACTGCTCACAGTGAAAATCGCTTCCGTAAACTGCCAAAAACACAAAAAACCGCCCAAAAAACACACTCAACAATCTTGGGCTAATACTATGAACTACACAAGAAACCATCGACCTAACTCTCAATGGTGCCCAACACATGAAATTCCATGTGGACAAATTTGGCACCCCAAATTAAGAACATAAAAAGGAGATAGATAATCATGATACTGAATATTAGATAGGATCATGTAGTGTTATTCATCTTGGTACATCGATACCCTTTCTTTTCCGCTGATGGAATTTCCATAATCTACAACTGATGACATTTTCCCCATCATACCAGATACCTGAAAGGATCATGCAATGTTATTCATCCTAGTATCCCAATAATATTTCCTGTCATCTGGGAAACTTTCAAATGTTTTGCCAGAATTTGCAGTTAATGTCATATTTAATGTCATATTGGAAAACCAATTATTGGAGTGTTTGAGCATGATTATCCATTCCTGGAACACAACATCCAATATTGAACTCTTCCCTTATAGTATTGGCTACAAGAAATGTTACGGTAACATCAATATCTCGATATTAGATTTGTTATACCAAATACTAGACACTGGAACACTCTTGTAACATTATCTATCATCGATACCCCGATATAGAATATTTTCCATGCCATATTGGCTCCAAATGATAAAGTGAAATTATATCTAAAAACACATATATCCTGGTATGGCTCCCCACCATTGCCACATTGCATCTATGTTGGCATGCCATTAGGACGCATGGTGAATCTAAATGATGGCACGTCACTCATTTTTTGTCATTTTTCACCCCATAAAGTGCCTTTTCTACATGACAAGTATCATATATGTGGAAGTGCCATGTCATGCTCCTGTCAAGTCATACCATGTATTGGCCATTTTATCAAATGCCTTATCAAGAAAGCCTCTGGTACCTGGTATTGTCATATCCAGTATCGGTATGCATTAACACTTCCAAATCCATTGGGTGCTTGATAATTACATTTAATTAGTATGTTCGTGCCTTAAAAAATAGTCAGTGGTTAACTGGTGGACACTCTGAGGGATCTCGAAATGAACCCTCGCCATCTAATCTTGGTGCGATGGGGATTCAACCAACAAATTGGTGTGCTCTCTAACAAATTTGAGGCTTTCCCTTTTCATTCCAAATTAGGGGATTTCCTATTAATTGGCGAGCACATTGAGGGAGGTGAAATGGTTTATGGTTGTTGATCTTGGCTAGACAACGATATGCCCTTCAAACATGCATTATCCTTAACAAATTTTGGGTTTACCCTTGTGTCATTTATGCCTTTAAATTTGTGTTTTAAAGGCATCCACTAGACACCAATTACAACATATTGTGCATAATGCTTCTTATCTTTGACATCAATTATAGAATTTCCTGCAAGTTCTCTACAAATCTACGTCTAAGATCATGTAGAAAATCTGACTGTAGATTAACTTGATAATGCAATATACCAAAGCAAAATGCTATAATCTACTTCTATTATCAAACTTGCGGAAGCTTAAAGATTGAGCAAAATCGAGCTGAACACATATAACCAGAAGAAGAAGAAACAATGCACATGAAACACATAAAATACTCAGGGGAAGCCTCAGCTAAAAACCCTACTATCTGTATTATCATACAAGGTGGAAATACATCAAGATTACACAAAAACTTAGCTCACAATCCTCTTCGATGCTCACAGGCAAACAAGGCTTCTCACAAACCTTCTCCTCTGCCATCCAAGCCTCCTATTTCCTTGCGATGTTTCTCTTGGGTGATCCTATTGTTACCAAGTGTAACATTGATCACTCACATTGCTCTCACACCCTGTAAAACTGCGCAATCCTTAGAGAACCGTATTCCTTCTGCATGGATGAGTTTCCTTGATAGGAAAACTCATGCAACTGATAGTAATATGTCCTTGACATTTAGCTCAACTTGGTCTTTCTCTGAATAAACATGCATGAGTTAATGATGAGAGAATCTTTAGTTATCTAGAGTACACTAGTTGGATGCATGCATGCATTAACTCACTGAACTCACAATTAGTTCTTTAAACAGTTTGGAACTAATTTAACTAGACTTAACTCAGTGAACTAAGGTAACTAATTACAACTCAATCTTATCTCCTTAATTTAAGGGATAAATGTTGCATGACTTCACAAAGACTTCTAACTTGAATTTCTCCAACTAATTAATCCAAGATGAATTAATTAATTATTTTTCAAGCAGTTGGTGAGACTAAATTCGAATTTTAATTCTCAATTTTAATTCAAGGACAAATTAAAATTGGAATATACCGGATTCTATTTTTATCATTTCTTGTTGCTATTTTTAACACTCCCTCTCAACAAGAAAGGAATTCAACTCGATCCCGATCCTGAACCTTTGGAATGTTATGCATGCAACACTTCTCTCTAGTGTTGTTGCTCCAACAACTCCATAAATAAAAAACATCCAACCTGAATCAGTGTGATGCATCTCTCATCAAAGTCTCTAATTGTTATTGCCTCTGTCAACTGAAAACTTTGCACTTCGGCTAACTCTGTCTTTCTGCACTATTGTCAATCCTTCTCTACGTTCTTCAGTATCTGACTGCTCTAGCCTCTATCACTTTGATCTCTGACTACATCAATCCCATTGATTCCTCCTGCTACTATGTACTTTGGGCTCCCATAGCAAGGTACGATCCATGAGATAAAACCTCTCAATGAACCCTGCCCAATTTCAGCCTTCTTGGGACTATCACTTCACATTGCCCCACCTCACACCTGGTGGTATGGCTGCATGTGATCCCTATGCCTGCTTGGCTCAAACTTTTCCCCTACTGGAGGTCTCTGCATGAGTGGATGCCTCAACTTGGTCTCCTCTCAGCATCTCCAATTGTGGCTTCTCCACAATTGTTTGAGACTTCTTTTGGGGTTGTATGTTGAGAGGTAATTTACTCTCCCTCTCAACCACCAAGCCTTTAACATTTGTCTTGCTCCTCAAGGTTTTTCATGCATCTTGAACCTCGAGAGCATACAGGTTCTTGACTAGCACACCAATTTGTTTCATCTTTCTCGCCATCAAGAAATTTTCTGGAAAAAGAGCTAATTTTAAATCAGCGATATCTCCCTCATCCGAACTCTGATTCAACCGATTTATTTTATTTTATTTTATTTATTTGTTTTTTTATTTATTTATTTATTTTTTATTTTTATTTTTATTTTTATTTTTTATTTATTTATTTATTTTTAATTTGGGTATTTTTTCACAAGGAATCCATATATGTTATTTGTTTCTGAAAATTTTGCACAAAATTTTTTAGATCTGCTCAGTAAACTCGTGGCCCAATTTTTTTTAATTTTTAATTTTTAATTTTATTATTATTATTTTTGAATTCTCTTCTTCGTATACTGTTCACTGCTCCGATATACTTTGCTTCGATACCATGTAGAATTTCCTGCGAATTCTCTACAAATCTACCTCTAAGATCGTGTACAAAATCTGACTATACATTAATTTGATAATGAAATATACCAAAGCAAAATACTATAATCTACTTCTACTATCAAACTTGTGGAAGCTTAAATATTGAGAAAGATCGAGCCGAACACATATAACCAAAAAAAAAAAGAATCAATACCATGTAGAAATTCTGCTCTCTACACATCTTGTAGAGAGACTGTAGAATAATCTGATTATGCAATGTACTAAAGAAAAATACTTAATCTACTTCTACAATCAAACTTGCGGAAGCTTAATTGATTTCGAGCAAAATCAACCAGAACACATATAACAGAGAAGAAGATTCAATCACACGTATGAAACATAGAAAATACTCAGGGGAAAGCCTCAGCTAAAAACCCACTATCTGTATTATCATACAAGGTGGAAATACATCAAGATTACACAAAGTCTTAGCTCTCACAGCTAGCTAGCTCTCAGTACAATCGTTCTGGATGCTCACAGGCAAACAAGGCTTCTCACAAACCTTCTCTTCTGCCCTCCAAGCCTCCTATTTCCTTGCGATGTTTCTTCTGGGTGATCCTATTGTTATCAAGTGTAACACTAATCACTCACACCCTACAAAACTACGCAATCCTCAAGGAACCTTATTCCTTATGCATGGATGAGTTTCCTTTATAGGAAAACTCATGCAATTGACAGTAACATGTCCTTGACATTTAGCTCAACTTGGTCTTTCTCTGAATAGACATGTATGAGTTAATGATGAGAGAATCTTCAATTATCTGGAGTACTCTAGTTGGATGCATGCATGCATTAACTGACTGAACTCACAATTAGTTCCTCAAACAGTTTGGAACTAATTTAACTGGACTTAACTTAGTAAACTGAGCTAACTAATTACAACTCAAATACAACTCAATCTTATCTCCTTAATTTAAGGGATAACTGTTGCATGACTTCACAAAGACTTTTAACTTGAATTTCTCCAACTAATTAATCCAAGATGAATTAATTAGTTATTTTTCAAGCAGCTGGTGAAACTAAATTCGAATTTTAATTCTCAATTTTAATTCAAGGACAAATTAAAATTGGAATATACTGGATTCTATTTTTATCATTTCTTGTTGCTATTTTTAACATCAATGGCAACACATTGTTTAATAGATAGAAGATGGGTAATGGTTCACATAGATTTGGATTTTCATGAAGGTTTGTTAGAATAAATTGAAATTCAAGATGATGCTTATTTTTTGAGTCAAAAGGTAGACTATTGGAATATTCCTTTTCATTGTTTTGGTTTCCATGAGCCAAATCATTGTATTTTCTTTTTCAGTAAGTTAGCTCCTAATATTAGAGAAATAAAGACAATTCATATTATGAAGGAGTATCTAAGCCTTCCAAGCGAGGAATATGGTAAAATATTATCTCTAAATACAAAAAAAAAAAGACAAAAGAGTTTTTCAGGGCTGGAACGCAGGTAAGTTGGAGGGAAATAAGAAAAAGTTGGATTGTGGTGAAAAGGCATCTTCCTCAATCAAGATTTTTGGAGCATCCTCTAGTAAAAAATTACCTTGACCCTCTAATTTTTCTTCCTTCTCTACAAACATTTATTTTTTCTCTTCTAGTTGTTTTGTATTACATGAATACAAGTATGATCAACTTTAGGAGGTGTCTCATCTCTCTAAATTTCCTAAATATTCCTAAATCGGTGTTGAAGGACAAATTCCAAGTGCTAATTCATCCCCGATCCTTGATAATTCTCCCTCTTTTAGTCCTTCCTTAAAGAAGAAGTATAATTTGATATCTAAAGTGAAGATGGGTGAAGGTGAGCCTTTCATGGGAGGTATAGCTATGGACTGTGGTTCACCTCCTACTATTGGGAGAAAATCACATTTATATGTAGTTCAATAGACAACAAAAATTAGTATTGAAAGATGGAAACAAGCCACAATTCACAAGGTCCTTGGAGTAGGGTCAGCCATAGGATCAAACCCCTCATGAAGTGTCTCTCCTTTAATGATAGAGGGGTAGGGGCACCTAGAAAATCATTCCCCTCAAAAGGCTCATAAAGGATCTTAGCTCAAATATAGTTTTGATTCAAGAGAAAATGATAGCAAGTCGAAAAGTGACAGCGAATGTTAAGCCTTAGCTTTATGAATGGTTTTTTTCTCAATTGGATGTTGATGGTATTTCCAAAGGTCTAATCATTGCTTGGGTTCTATATCTACTAACAATTCCCTAGAGTCTCTGCACTCTTCTTTAACGGTGGTCTTGAAGGTATTAGAATTAGATATTTCTTTGAAGGTTTAAAATATATGGTCCATATGAAAATTGAAAGCATTATTAGGAATCTATTATGGATTGTTGAACCCTAGATTATGATCACATTTTTATTAGAGGGGACTTGAGCTTCACACTTTCTTTAAGGGAAGTTTGAGGTCTTCAGTCAAGGAAGGATCCGTTGGTGGATTTTTTAGACACCTCATGTAGGCTCACAAATTGGTAGATGTCAATTCAGTTAAGGTGATGCCTACCTTGAGGAATTTCTAAAAGAAAGAGAAAGTGATTTCTAATAGGCTTGATTGTTTTTTAGTATAGAATGCTATGGTATGAAGCTCTTTATTGATGAAATCTTGATTTGGCCCTGGAATTATATCATATCACAATCCATTTTTCTTTGAAAAGATTAATGAAGTGTCATTCATAGGATCAGATCCCTCATTAAGTGTCTCTTCTTTAATGTGTAGAAATTCTCACTATAGATTAAACTGATTATGCAATGCACTAAAGCAAAATACTTAATCTACTTCTACAATCAAACTTACGAAAGCTTAATTGATTTTGAGCAAGATCAAACGGAACACATATAACAGAGAAGAAGATTCAATCACACATGAAACACAAAAGAATACTCTGGGGAAAGCCTCAGCTAAAAACCCCGCTATTTGTATTATCATACAAGTGGAAATATCTTAGGATTACACAAAGCTTTAGCTCTCAAGCTATCCAGGTCTCCGTACAATCCCTCATTGCTGCTCATAGACCGAATAAACAACGCATATGCCTTCCTTCAGTCCTCCAAGCCTCCTATTTCCTTGCGTAGTTTCTCCTGGGTCCTCCAACTGCCCCCTATATGATTCTCTCCTCACACACTGCTCTAACCTCTGTAATAACTGCGCAATCCTCAAGGAATGAATTCCTTCTGCATGCAAGAGATATTCACATGGGAATATTCTAGCAACTGATAGCACATTGTCCCTACCTTTAATCTCAACTGGGTCTTTGCTTCTCCACTCTTTAGATCAATGTACATGACCTAATCTATCATTAACCTTTTTCACTTTATTAAATGTTGGCCAGTAAAGTCAATAGTTAAATTATTGACTTTAGCCTAAGTTTCAGACTTGCGAAATATTTAAATTTAGTTGTAGAAGTGAATTTAGATGATTGATTGCATGTCATGGCACCTGACCAAAGTAGAATCATCTTCCAAGCTATAGTTTCAGCACTCTGTCTTAGCGAGGAAGGTGTTTTTCACAACACCCAACTTATCCCTAAAGAATGCAAACTTGACCTTCATTAAGGTCTTGGTCAAGATGTCTGCTGCCTGCTCATCTATAGGTATGTACTACAACTTCATAGTCCCTTTCTGCACACAATCTTTGATGAAGTGGTATCTTATTTGAATGTGTTTTGACTTGTCATGATATACCGAATTCTCAAAGAGCTTGATGCAACTATGATTGTTATACTAAATGACAATTGGATCCATCTCCAGAACAAACAACCTTGCGAGGAGCTTCTGAAGCTAGATAGCCTCACAAGTTTCTAGGTTGGTAGCCATGTATTTAGCCTCAACAAAACTCAATTTTGTTGATCTCTCTTTCCTCCAAAACAAAGAATCTGCTCTCAATCCTAGACTAAAAAACACCTGGAAATTCTTTTTCTATCAGTTGTATTGCATGCCTAATATGTGTTGGTGCCATTGATCTCTCTTTCCTCCTAAACCAAGAAACTACTCTTGATCCTAGAATAAAACAACACCTGGAAGTGACTTTTCTATTATTTGTATTTCTTACCTAATCTGTGTCGATGTACCCTTTCAACTTCACTCCATCTTTTTGAATGTAACTCAAACCATACTCCATTGTACCCCGGAGATATCTCAACACATGTTTTGAAACTACCCAATTAAATCACTTAGTCTCTACAATTAAATGATTGAGTGCATAAATTTCAAAGTAGATATTTGGTCTAGTGTTGACCAAATACATGTGAGAACCAATCAATTGTTTGTATTAGGTAGGGTCCACTGCCTCTGATATGGAAGTGTCAATTTTCTTCCAGCTGTTAATTATAGTTGTATCCATGGGTCTAGAGTCGTCCATCCTAAATCATTTCAAGATCTCAACTGTATACTTCCCCTATCTAAGGAAGATATCTCCCTCTTTTTTCCACACCTCCAAACCCATAAAATAGTGCATCAACCCCAAGTGCTTCATCGTGAACTCTACAACTAGGTCCCTCTTGCATTTTTTTATGAACCTCTCGTAACCTATAAGAAATATGTCATTAACATAAAGAAATAAAAGGGCAGGTTATCCCTTAATCTAAATGTAATATAAGTTGGGGTTTTAATCACTTTTGGTGAAGCCCACACCTTGCAAGTAATTGTCAATCTTGCAATACCATGCCCTAAGATCCTGCTTAAACCCATACAACTCTCTCATCAATATAAACACATGGGAGTCTCACCTATGTACTTAAAAACCATTTGGTTGCTTAATATAGATCTCTTCCTCAACCACGCCATTGAGGAAGGTCATATTCATGTTCATCCAGTGAAATCCTATAACCCATATGCGCTACAATAGAGATAATTTCCCTGATGGATGAATACCTTGCTACAAGGGTGAAGGTATCATCATAATCAATCCCTTCCTTACGATAAAGCCCCCTATCCACAAAATAGACTTTCAATTTCTCTACACTGCCATTTATAGCATGCTTAATCCTGTACACCCACCTAGAGCCAACCACTGCTTTTCCCTCTAGTTGTGGCACTACCTCCCATACATTGTTTTTCATGATGGAATAGTACTCTTCCACCATGGCATCCATCTAGACCTGATGCTTGGATTCCTCCTGAAACTAGCAAGTTAAACCTCAATTAGCTCACTCATTAGCATCATGTAGCCAAAATAATTTTGAGGTGGTATTCTCTATCTGACTAGATATCTAGGAGTACCCACATACTCTTGGGCCTCTCACAGTGTCTACTCCTTCCACTTAGTTCTTTTCCTCCCTTTGCTAGGATTTTGGAAATGGGTGTGAGGATATGTTTTCCCCTTGTCCTATTCTTTTGGCATGGTCTTCTTGTTTTGTTCTCCACTCTGCATGTACTATAAGGGGTCTATGTTATCTCAACCTTTGGTGCATTTTGCTACTAAACCTCCACTATAGATGAACCTACTAAACTTTCGAAGAGACATTTCCTCTTCAAATTTCACATCATTGTGTATGAATTTCTTCCTAAGAGCCGAAATGTATACTTTGTAGGAATTTGAAGTCTCATCATACCCCGCAAGAATCCCCTTCTTTACAATAAGCTCTCACTTCATTCTCTTCTTTGAAGGAACATGACAATACACAACATCCAAAGATGTGGATGTGGCCTACGTTTGGTTTCTTCCTTATAAACAAATCCTCATGTCAATCTACCCTACACCTTATGTGGGCTTCTATTTTGCAAATAGACAATAATATTGTAATCATTTTCACATAGAAACATAGGCAGCTCTCGTTCATGAAGCATATCCTTGGTCACTCTAACAATGGCACTATTATTTTGTTCCATAAGCCCATTCATCTGAGGGTTGTAAGGAAATGTTAGGTCCTTTCTAATGCCCTATTATGGATAAAAGTCTTTGAAGCCATTAGAGGTTTACTTTCATCCATTATCAAACCTAGAAGTCTTAATCTTACTACTAGTCTAGTTCTCCCCAAGAGCTTTAAACTCCTTGAACCGACTAAAAACCTCGTCTTTGTTGTCCAAGAAGAATATCCAAATATTCATGGAGAAGTCATCTAAGAAGGTAGCATTCTAACGATAAACACTTAAATATACAACTGACATGTGCTCATATATGTTTGAGTGTATCAGGTCCAAAATGTCTTTGGACCTAGTGTCACTACTTGGAAAGTTGGTCTTGGCACATTTAACCAGACTACAACCCTTGTACACTTCATGCTGCTCAAACCTAAACTTTGGTTGCCTTGTCATAATCTCCTTGAGCATATTTAGGGATCCATGTTGAAAATGGGCCATCCTCCTATTCCACAACTCTCGTAACCCTTGGTTTTAACTTACTAGTTCTTACACTGGCTCAAACTGCAATATGAACAAGGTTCCCTTTTTTACTCCTATCACTTTGCCCATCTTGGAATTCTTAGGTTGAATGTATAATTTTCCCTCCTCAAAGGTTATGATGTGACCCTTGTCCTCCAAGGTAGCCAATTAAATCATATTCTTGGTCATGCTCGAAATATACATCACGTCCTCCCCTAACAAGGGCTTATCGGACTCCCTCTGAAACATGAGAGTGTCAACTCTCATTGCCTAGTACTTGGCATTGTACCCTAGATCTATATAGAAGGCCATGCCTTTCTCCTTTAGAATGGTGAAGTACTCCTTGACTCTCATCATGTGGTAAGAATCCCACCTCTCAATGTACCACACAAAAGTGGTTACTGAGCTTGATAAACAAGCAATGATGAGAACTCGTTTTCAAAACTTGTTGCAAATTTGTCCACTTCATCTAAGGCCACAATATGCTTCTTCTATTAGCCATTTTTCTTTTTAAGGTAGTGACTGGCGAAGTGTCATGCCTGATGGCAAGAAAAACACTTTATCATTCTTAGGTCTTTCTTCTTCTCACCCTTTGAAGTAGGTTGATCACTTGACCTCTTCTTGGCCTTAGACTTTCCCTTGCCTACGAGGGAAAGATTATCCTCCTCATCAAACATCTTCTTCTGGTCACCATGTTGGCCACCTTCTCTAATTCCTCCTAAATGAAATCATCCCACATTCTCTCCTGGGAGGGCAAGTGCTCTCAACCAACTATACACTTCACGAACACTTCCCACTGCTTCATAAAGCCATCTAAGGTTGTGCACACAATCCCTTCTTTATGGATTGTATCCCTAATAGTCGTCATCTCATCCCTCAACTACATGATCCTGGTCAAGTAGGTAGCCACGCCTTCACTCTTGGACATACTAATGATACGAAGCTTTTCCGTCAAAATCATTTTACGACTCTGATAGTCACTTTGGTACAACTTGGTGAGTGTATCCCACATATTTTTAGCAATATCCTTCTTTGAAATATGGGGTATCAAGCGGTCTTTGATCCCATCCAGGATGATTCTTTGTTCCTTAGCCTCTTTAACCTCCTGAATATATAGGGAAATGGGTTTTGAAGTTGGCAAAGCCATGATTGTGTTAACGAAGTTCAACATCTTCTTCTCCTTGAGACTTGCTATGATTTGAACCTTTCACTGAATATAGTTCGAAGAGCCTTCTAGTTTATCTTCGTACTAAAGGATGGTAGCCATGTCAAAATAAACCCTAGAAAAATTTTGTTCGTTAAACTCTTGATCACTTGAGTTGGCATTTGTGTTAAATCGTTGGGCTTTAGAACCTAGATTTAGATTTAGTGCCCAATAAAATGTGTGAAGAACAGAAAATAAAATTTAGATCTAATTTTTATACACCAAACATGCTAGGTTCCTAACTCAAAATGCACAACATAAACGAAAGCAACAATGAAACCAAACACATAAACGAAAGCAACAATGAAACAAAACACATAAACGAAAGCAACAATGAAACCATTCACATAAACAATATGACACAATTTTACCCTAGAAACCCCAATGTGGGGAAAACCGGCAAACATGGGCACTATTAAGATTTTAGAAAGCATAGGGAAAATATTGAACTATATTAACTCAATTCATTTCGTTCTAATTTTAAAAACCTGAAAGCTCTTCCTCGAGGAATTTTGTCCCATCTCTTGTTGCAAAATCATTTACAAATTGGCGACAAAAGTAACCACAATGAGACTTAAGCATACTTTTAGTGAAATTATATCATATGAAAAGTTTGGTTTTCTACACAAGTGATAGATCTATGATATTGTAGCTTCCGCATAGGAGGTGCTTCATTCAATCAAATTATCAAAGAGGTCATCAATGGTTATTAAGCTTGAATTATCAAAAAAATATGATAAGTAAGCTAGATTTTCTTAAAGTTCACACTAATTCAAATGGGTGTGTACATCAATGTGGTAAACTATATAATGGATTGTGTTTAATCAACACCCTTTATAGTATTGATTAACGGTGCTCCATCTTAGTTTTTGTAGGCTCCAAGGGGTCTTTGCCAATCATGCCCTTTGTATCCTTTCCTATTTCTATTGGTGGAAGAGGGGTTAAATTGATTGATGGTGAATTCCAAAACCAAGTTGGAGATTGAGGGCTTAATGTTTCAAACACAGATTTTTGTCTCGTCTTTTGTTTGTTGATTACATGTTGTTAATGCATTATGGTTCATTGGTGGAAATCCAACCTTTAGGTCATGTCCTCAATTTATACAAGAAAAAAACTAGGATGCTGATTAACGAGGCTAAATATTATCTACTGACCACAATCTTATGGGAGGGCTTTAGGAGCAATGGTCGATATGGATGTCATTCTCGATAAATTCTATTGAGGAGAATTTGAAGTATCTAGATTTTCATCTCTATCCTAATTCATACAAATATCTGGATTGGATTTGGTTGGTTAAGAAGTTCAAGGCTTGTGTTTCAATATGGGTGAAGAAGTTAGTGTCAAGAGGAGGGTGACTAATATTTGTAAAGTTAATCTCGGAGAATATTTTAGTTTTTCGGAACTCCATTACAACAGTCCTATGAGGAATTGTGTCTAAAAGTAGGAACGCCAACTTCCACTTCCTATGGTTGAAATGTAGATAATCTGGAAATATCCCATTAATGAAATGATAAATCATCACAAAGCCTAAGAAATGGGGAGGATAGGGGCTTAAAAAATCTCTTTTCCCAATCTCTTATAGCTTGTACTCTGTGGTGACTCATGCACAACTTTTCCTTGATGAGGTTGGGTTATGTCTTGAAAATAATTAAAAGGTCTCTTAGTGGAGCAATGGTATAGGATGCTAAGAAAATATTCAAAAAATGGGTTGATGATATGGAAAGCTTTGGTCACTTTCTTTTTTTTTTATAATGCCTTAGAGATCCTCAAGATTTGGTGACGATTCAAAATTTCATATAGCAATGAAGCCATGAATAGGGGTTAGAAATTGTTACTCCCTTTTTGATAATTTTGTGTGGTACCTCCATAATCTTGGCATTTTCTCACAAGCCGACGCTAAATCCTAACTCCCCCAAGTAGTGGGTTATGAAGGATGGAAGCACAAGGAGGAGTTCGATTTTATAAGAGAAGTTGTGGAAGAATGACATAATTATGTGAGTTTGTTATGCATTGGTTTTATTAGGCTAAGGGAAGTTGAGAGGAAGAATGGCATGATTATGTGAATTTTTTATGCATTGGTTTTATTGGGCTAAGGGAAGCTAAGAGGACTCGCTATGCTAGTCCAAAAACATGAAGACCAAGAATTCAATATTGAATTCAGGTATAATTCTCATATGGAAGCACAAATTAAGGGAGGTGTCAAATAGTGGTGGGAAAAGATCTAGAAAACTCATGGTCAAATCAAATGCAAAATTACTTTGTGGTTAACCCTAAACAACAAACTCTAACATGGGACAATGATATGACATACCTAGTTCCCTCAATGACATACAGAGGTCACAGGGTACCAAAAATTTATTTTTCTTTATATTAGCTTGACAATAAGCTTTGATACAACTATGTAACATACGTATCAAAATATACCACTCAATCTTGCAAATTTTGATTTCTATCTTTGAAGTATTTATCAAATAGTTTGTAAGCAAATTGTAATAAAACACCTTTAACACAAATCTTCAAATGCTTTGCATGAAAATAAGCATATATAAACCACAAGAGTACTATCATACAAAAATTATAACATATAACAATATTATACACATCCACAAAAAAACATCTTCATTGGGGCATTTCATCAAATAGTTTGTATGCAATGAATCATTAAACCATTCAGGCATTTCACTAACATTTTGCATGCAAACTAATATAGCAAATTCCTCAGGGAATATCTCCTAAATTATATCTATCCAAGTTTTGAAAAATAAACCAAATGATCAAAGGGAGATCCCCTCACTATGATCCAAATTTCCGCATATGGAACCTCCCATATGAAATTTATAGCATAAATGCCATCATGACATGTTTGATGCATGATTTTAGGAGTATCCAATAAGCTTGATTTCATTTGATCATATCTCCTAAACTATCATGATCCAAAATCTGAACATTGTATTAGATTATCACAGGGATTTCCCCTCATTATGATACAATTTTTAGCTTCCAGGACCTCCTAGAGGAAAACTTATAGAAGAAATTCCAACATGTCCTATTTGATGCATGATTTTAAAAGCATCTAGGAAGCTTGACTACCTCTGATTATATCTCCTAAAATATCGTGACCCAAGATGTGATAGTTGGACCATATGATCAGGGGATGTGCCCTCACTATGGTCCAAGTTTTAGATTTTGTAACCTCCCAGAAGAAATGTTACAGCAAAAATGCCAACATGACATATTTAAAGATGCATTTAGGAAGCATAATGTCCTCTTATCATATTTCCTTAAATTTTGTGACCCAACATCTGCAAAATTCAACCAAAGAATCAACAATATTTCCACTCAATATGGTCTAAGTTTAAGCTTTTGGAACCTCCTAGAAGAAAATTTATAAAACAAATTCCAACATAAATCCAACCAGAGAATCAGCAATATTTCCACTCAATATGGTCTAAGTTTAAGCTTTTGGAACCTCCTAGAAGGAAATTTATAGCACAAATTCCAACATAACTTGTTTAAAGAAAAATTTAGGAAACCTATCTTCCTCAACTAGTTCTATTACAAAATTTAAGGCATATAAAAAGCTACAGCCAAATAGTATAATGACTATAGCCATGATAAATTTGTTGGAGGGTAAATTCATGTGCATAGAAAATTGTTGAAAAGACAATTAAATGATCATGTGTGTCACTAAACCATCTATGCCATAAATATCATTACCACATAAATAAATATTTATCTATTACAACCAAAAACAATATTGGACACTGAAGTAGGGCGAACCACGTTCCACCCCACCATAAGCTCAATTACGCTGCATTTTTTTCTCATAGTTAGTTACCCCCGTGTGTTAAAAAATGTAGTAAGAAAAGGCTCAATTTGACTTTAGCCTTAGTCAAAATGAGTAAATCGATTTCCACATTAGCATGACAACTTGGAGGCAGTTATATTATGTGACATGGCTCTTGTCACTTAATTAGCTTAGTAAATTCAAGTTAGAAAGCTTGGAGTTCAGTTATGCATGTGTTATTGCTAAATTTTAGCAATCTAGTTCAGTGATTTTAAGTCGTATTCAGTTAACTAAATTCTAACTATTGATAGAGTCAGTGAAAGGTCATTTGTGAAGTGGGTCAACAATCTAACTCAGAGATCTGTAAGTTAACTGATCAATCAGCCCAAAATAGCTATTGCATGCATGGAATTTGAATTCCTCAACTGAAGTGGAGATGAAAAGGCAGTGTAACATGAGTTGTATACTAGTTTGAGTGTATAGTTGTTGCATGAGGTCAGGAGACCAATCCTTGCGAATTGCGCAAGCAAATAGGAGGAAATTCCTATATTTTAGGAGTTAATTTCCTTAAGGATTGCGCTAGGAAATATGAGGCTAGATGAGCGAATAATTGGATAAGTGTTGGCCAGAGTTTCTCAATCAACAGAGAGAACAATTATTCGTTTGCGGGTTGTGCTCGAAGCTAGAGAAAGAAATTGTAATAGTTTCTCTATTCAATTGATTAATGCAAAGAGGCTTGAGGGGTTTTTCCTAGTTGGTTTCCCCTAGAAATCATTGTCTAGTTGTGGTTTTTCTTATTTCATGTCTATGCATGTTGTTCTAAATTGATATTTCCATTTCGCATATCAATAGAGTAGAATTGTGTCTCTTGTTTTTCAGTTTGAAATCTTGTGTAGTTGCAATTTCTATCAAATTTCCGCATGGTATCGGAGCCCCGAAATCACATTAGAACCAGTATTTTGATCTTGTCCCTCATGAATTTCGAAATAGCAGCTTCAGTGTAGCAGTTTCTCTTCAAGATCAAGAGAATGTCTTTCAATGGATTGAGATTGGAGTATGCCCTGGAGAGTAGCTCTAATTTCATAGCCTCGAAGGATTGAATGGAAGCAATGCTTGATGACAATGGTGTGTTAGAATATGTGAAAATTGATATTGCAAAACCTCCATAGTCGGATGCACAAACGTTAACCCAATGGAAGAAGGATGTTGCAAAGGCAATGAGAATTATGCTGAAAGGTGTGAGAGACCATGTGGTCTCAAATCTCCATGGCAAATAGACACCATTTTCTATGTGGAGAACACTGACTAAGTTATTCAAAAATAGAAATGACCATAGAAAATTGGCCCTAAAAGATAAACTTTGAAACATCAAGATGCAGAAAATGACATTATTCTGTAGTATCTCTCAAGGTTTACAGAAGTTCGAGATGAGCTTGGAGGGGTTGGGTGAATGTATCAGAAGATGACTCGGTGAGCCTAGCTCTTCTAACCCTTCCAAAATCCTGGCATAGCTAGCATGACTATGTGAATAGAAGGGAAAATTATTGAATTGGGAAAGGCTGTGATCTGATTTGGTTCAAGAAGAGTTCAAGACAAATAACAAGGATGGAACATCATCCAAAGCAGAGGATGAAGAGAATTTTGCCTTGGTTGGAAAGGGGAACAAGGGCAAAGGGAAGAATACCCAAAGCAAACCTGAATCCAACCAAAATAATGGCAAGAAGAAAGACATAAGCAAAAAAAATCACTGCCACGAATACGGGCACTATGCAACAAATTGTCTGCACAAGAATCCTTCAGTACGAGTAGGAGGTGAAGCACTAGATTCACAATTCGAATTAGACTTCACCTTGATAGCATGCATCGCCAACACTGTTATGGGGAGTGTGTTGTACCATAATTCTGGTGCCTCGTTCCATATCACAGGGTGCAAGGAGTTTTTCAGTAGCCTAGAGGAGAAGGATCTCCAGATGCATATCGAAATGGGTGACGATAAGAGGTACAATGCTACAAGAATTGGTATTGTCACCTTTGAGAGGGAGAAAGCCTCTCCTCTTTGCCTGAAAGATGTTATGTATGTACCTAGGCTGAAGAACCTGATATCTATAGAAGTATTGGAGGATAGAGGCTATGATATTATTTTCAGTGAAGGGAAAGTCTTTCTGAGGCACATAGCTACCGGTCAAGTGAAGCAGATTAGAGGTCGAGTGAAGAAATTATACAAAATTGAGGTGGAAGATTGCATTGCATTGAGTAGCAAGGCTGAAAAGGTGTAGAGTCGAGATGTTGGAGAACTCTGGCACAAGAGATTAGGTCATCTACAACTTAAAAATCATGCAACAAATTACCACCGGTCTCCCTAAAGGCTCCCTTGAACGGAAGGATGTCTGCAAGGGTTGCACATTGGGGAAATATAACAAATCCACTTTCCATGACTGAGATAGAATAGCACATGCAATCTTGGAGCGAGTCCACTCTGATGTTTGTGGACCCTTTTCTACAACCTCCACAGCGAAACATAAGTACCATGTTATTTTAATTGATGATTTCTCTAGAAAATGTTGGATCTTCTTCATGTGGAATAAGGATTTAGTTTTCTCAAAATTTGTTGAATTCGAAGCAATGGTTGAGAAGGAGACTGGGAAGAAGGCGAAGGCTCTCAAGAGAAACAATGGAGGTGAATTTGTTTCGAATGCCTTCATGGATTTTTGTGCCAAAGAAGGTATTCGAAGAGAGCTGACAGCACCCCAAAACCCAAAGTAGAATGGGGTCGCTGAGAGGAAGAATAGAAGCATAGTGCGAGAAGCAAGGGCCATGTTGCATGATCAAAGGATGCCATTACATCTATGGGCAAAAGCATGCAACACCACAGTGTACTTGCAAAACGGGAGTCCTCATAGAATACTTGGTATGATCACACCGGAGGAAGCTTTCTTTGGGAGAAAGCCCAATGTGTCTCATTTCAAAATTTTTGGAGCTTCAGTTTATTGTCATGTCTCCAAGAATTCAAGGAAGAAGCTTAAGCCTACAACAAAGTTGGGATTTTTTGTAGTATACATCGAAACTCCACACAATTATCGAGTGTATTTGTCTTCACAGGATGACAGTTCTAAGAAGAGATGTCAAGTTCAATGAGGACAAGGCTATGAGATGATCCTTGGAACGAAAGTTGAGTATACCACCGGAGCATGAGCTTCTAGATCCAAAGGAGGAGCCTCAGGGTGAGCTTTAGGAGGTTGTGGAGAAACCACATGCAGAAAAGCAGACATGAGACAGAGTGGAGACACCCACTCAACCAGAATCTTCTAGAGTGGGGAGCAAGAGAACCAAAGAATCTGACAGATTGATATAGGATGTATGGGAGCATGTGGGAGCTCCTACATCACAGCGCAGGAAGAGGTCACCTAAGATGTACATTGGCTACATGGCTCTCATAACAGAACTCATTGAGACAAAGCCTTCTTCATTTGAGGAAGCAGTTTCTCAACCTCTTTGGGTTGATGCCAGGGTGGAAGAATATGAATCCATCAAGAAGAACAGTGTATGGGAGGTGGTGCCAAGACCAGAAGGGAAATCAGTGGTTAGTTACAAATGGATCTACAAGGTGAAGCATGCAGTAGATGGGAGCATCAATAAGTACAAGGCCAAATTTGTGGCCAAAGGATTCTTAAAGGTAGAAGGAGTGGACAATGAGGAAACTTTTGCACTAGTTGCAAGGTATTCCTCAATTAGATCCATTCTAGCATTGGCTACACAGATGGGGTGGAAAAGCCACCAAATGGATGTGAAGATCGCCTTTCTCAACAGTGTTGTTAAGGAGGAAATTTACATAGAGAAACTAGAAGGATTTGAGGCATATGATCGGGAAGCACATGTTTGTAGACTTAGGAAAGCATCGTATGGTCTCAAACAATCACCCCAAGCATGGTACACTAGGATCAACAATTATCTCAATGGATTGGTCTTCATCAAAAGTGAAGCAGATGCGAACATCTATCACATTGTGGTAGATGGTAAGTTGTTTATTCTTGTTTTGTATGTCAATGATTTAATATTGACAAGTGATGAGCAACTGATCCGCTCATGCAAAGAGGATATTGCAAGGGAATTTGAGATGAAAGACATGGGCTTAATGCATTACTTCCTTGGGTTGGAAGTATGGCAAGATGATGGTGAATTGTTTGTGTCTCAAGTGAAGTATGCCTCTGAAATACTTCAGAGATTTAACATAGATAATTGTAAGCCTATGGACACACCTCTAGCTACAAACTGGAGGAAGGAGAATGCCACTTTAGGAGAAGAAGTTGATGCTACCATTTACAGGAAGCTTGTGCAGTCTTTGATGTATATTGTGAACACAAGCCCTGACATGTTCTATGCAATAAACCAGCTGATTCAAGCTATGGTGAGGCCTACCAAGTTGTATTGGAAGGCAGCAAAGCATGTGTTATGGTATTTCAGAGGCACTATTGAGTATGGATTATGGTACAAGAGGACAGAGAGTGAAGTTCCAAGGCTTCACCTTGGAACTTCACCGATGCAAATTGGACAAGAAGTCCATCAGACAGGAAAAGTACTTTAGGTGATATCTTCAGTTTAGGTCCACAACTATTTCCTGGTACAACAAGAAGCAAAGGGTTGTGGCACTCGGCTCAGCAAAGGTTGAATACATGGTTGCAAATCAAGAAACATGTGAGGCCATATGTATGAAGAAAATACTTGTGGGTCTTTTCAGTCAGGAGACGGATACAACAGTGATATATTGTGATAATCATAGTTGCATCAAGCTCTCTAAGGATTCAGTATTTCATGACAGGTCCAAGCACATTGATATTTGGTATCATCATTTGCAAGACTGTGTGCAGTGGATTATTATGTTGTTATAGTACATTCCAACTGAGGAGCAAGATGTTGACATCTTAACAAAGGCATTGTCAAGAGGTAAATTCAAATTCCACATGTGCGGGATACCAGTGGTGAAAATCCCTTTCTTGCTAAGAGGGAGTGTTAAAAATGTAGCAAGAAAGGCTCAATTTGACTTTAGTCTTAATCAAATTGAGTAAATTGAATTTCAACATCAGCAGGACAACTTGGAGGCAGTTAACTAGTGTGACATAGCTCTTATCACTTAGTTAGCTTAGTAAATTCGAGTTAGAGGGCTTGGAGTTCAAATATATGTGTGATTGCTAAATTTTAGATATCTTGTTCAATTGTATTTGGTTAACTGGCCTCTAACTATTGATAGAGTCAGCGGAAGGTCAATTGTGTAGTGAGACAACAGTGTAACTCAGAGATCTATCAATCAGCCCAAAATATCTAATGCATGCATGGAATTCAAATTCCTAGGCTGAAGTGGAGATCACAAGGCAACGTAACAAGAGTTGTATAACACGGGTGAGACTACTGCAAATCGATTCCAAACACCAAAACTCCAAAGGTCGAAGATCAATCCATAGGAATTCGAGTGTACAGTTTTTGCATGAGGTCAAGAGATCAATCCTTAGGAATTATGCAAGCAAATGCGAGGAAATTCTTACCTTTTAAGAGTTAATTTCCTTAAAGATTGTGCAAGGAAATAGGAGGCTAGATGAGCAAATAATTGGTTAAGTTTTGACCGGAGTTTCTCATTCAACAAAGAGAACAGTTATCCTTTTGCAGGGTGTGCTCAGAGTTGGAGCAAGCAATTATAATAGTTTCTATATTCAATTGATTAATGCAAAGAGGCTTGAGAGGTTTTTCCCAGTTGGGTTCCCCTAAAAATCATTATGTACTTATGGTTTTGCTTATTGCATGTTTATGCATGTTGTTCTAAATTGTGATTTCCATTCCACACATTAGTAGAGTGGAATTGTGTCTCTTGTTTTTCAGTTTGAAATCTTAAGCAGTTGCAATTTCTATCAAATTTCTACATTGTGCCAGATATTGATGCCTTGAGGACTTAGGGAATTCACACCAAATGATGGGTTTAACACTCAGAGTATGGAGCCCACTATCCAAGTGGATTATCACGTGCTCTATAACAACAAGTCCCAAAGTGGTTTATTAGTGATACCTAAAGCAAGCATGAGGGTAGGTATTAAACTATTCCTAGCAATATGTAGCATAATGACCCACTCTTTCCAATAAGTTCATTCACAGGGATTCATCTAGGGTTCATATGTGGTATTCTGCACACTTATATTCAGACTAGAGTTCAACACCAAAAGTGAAGACAATTCTCCTTCACACACACAGGAAAACTTAGTGATTAGCCTTTCGAACTTTAACCTGTCTCATATTCACAGAAAGACCATGCATGTCTACATGACATAAAGGAGTCCTCCTCTTATCTCTATATTCTCTTGGCCCTCCCATCTTCGGTTCTATATTGTCACACACAACCAGGACCATTCCTAGTCCTCAAAGCTTTCTAGTCCAAAGCAAAAGTGCTACAACACATATTCCTATCATATAAGTTGTCACTAACAACTCTTAACTAGTCATAAGGTTTGAAACTCTCTGGGATCTACCACCAATCATTTTTCCAATTTGATTTTTTAAGAGGGATAGAGATTTATGGGTGAGTAAAAGAGGAGAGAAAACTAGAAGCTTAAGAACCAAGAAGAATAAACCATGATTGCTTCTCCCTTCTTCTCTTTTATAATCACACCTTGACCCTTCATCTTCCAAATCCTTAAACTTCTTGGGAAGACTAACCATCATCAAAGAGAAATATTCACCAAAGATACATTTTTCCTATTAAGTCAAGTTTTTTTCCCTCCTCAAGGCAGCATAATTTGTTGGCCATCCCCTTTCTTTAGCTATATCATTTTTATTAATAAAATAAACATTACATCATACAATAGAGTTTGAAATCATAACATCAATGTTGGCACCCTAACATTATATGTTCTTAGTTACATCACAAAATTTTGGGTAATGAAAGGGGTGTCACAATCCCCTCTCCCTTTAAGGAATGCCATCCTCGGTGTTCTACTATCTGTGGAACCTTTCTATGCACAAGAAGACATATGCCACTTTCATATTAGCAACATTTTCCATGTCCTTAGTTTCCACTTCGAGCTATGTTATTCATTTTTCACGATCTAATTACATCTAGACCTCCTAGAATTCAACACATTCCTACATGGTTGTCCATTGCTTCACAAGGCTTCCATAGGAAACAAGTTTAGCTCATTGATTTTCTTGGACACATGTAACACATTCATGATCCCAATGAATATGCGCATGAATCTTTAAAAACTAATTCATTCAAGTCTCCCCTTCTTTGCAATCACGCACCTTTCAAGTTTAGGCATCATGTTATCTGCCTCCCTAGTCCCTCGGGCGATCCATTCCTTGGCAAGGGTTCTTTGCATAGGAATCGTCTCAAAAGTTATGGACTCTTACAACCAAGGAAACCCTTTGACTTGCTCTAAATAGCACAACACCTGTCTCCTAGGAGTGTCGACTTGGCAATCTAGGAGGACAAATATTACTTATAAAAATTAAATTAAATTTTCTTTCGATTGTCCAAATGGGACATAATACAATTCAAATTTTCGTTTTGATAAATAAATTATTTCTTCATCTAATTATGAACGCTGAACCTAGTTACAATTTCTACATGACCCACCTCCAAGCAATGATTTAACCGTTTAAATCTACAAAAGGCATGCATACTCTACCCCCTCCTTGCATTTGAACCTGTAACCTTACTTGAAAACACATGATCTTAGCCAATAAGCCCACTTATGTTGTGTTCAACTAAAAATCAATGTGCATTGCCTCTCACACAATTTGCTAATCAATGTCCAAGCAAAAGTTCATATAATTTGAACTTTCCAATAAAAGAGAACCTTATTTAAGACTATATTGCAAGCATCTAGTTTGTCCAAAGCTTTGTCCTTTTGTATTTAAACATGTATGCAAAATGACCATGTTAGGTAGAGTCTTAGAGATGGTGTTCATATAAAAAAATTCAAACAAATTATTTAAGAATTGGGCCCATAATAAAATCTTATTAGTAATGCGATGTAACAATTACTTATTTTGGAGTGCGTTGCAAGCACTTTGGGTTGCAAGGACCTTGTTTGTCCAAAGCTTATTCTTTTGTATTTATGTAATATAATAATAAAATACAATTTGAATATGAATAGTTAGGTATTTATAATTTAGGAGTTATAATATAACGTACTTCTCCATGTGATGAAACATTACATCTAATAACATATGCACCCACTCTCTCATTCTTAATGTATGTTCATGCTTGTGTGTGAAACTCACAAAAGGCTAAGCACTAAATGTTGACACAAGTAAAACCATGGTGCAGAGAAAAATCAAGAGGTCTTCATAGAAGATCTAATTACATGTAAGATACAACTTTGGAATACCTTGGAATTTCCCCTTATTTTTTCAAAGTTTTGACTTAGTGTTCAATGTGGTATTTCGTCACACAATTTGCACATATATGGTTGTAGGTGCATTCTTTGGTATTTTATTGCGATTAAGCACACAATGCCAAATGTAAATCAGAGTAAAACTTCGAAGCAGTAGCATATATTTGATATTAAACTCAAAAAATTCACACCACTAATAAGAATTTGTAATAGCAAGATGAGAGAGAAACGTGAGTAGATGGTCGCTCCTTTCGTCAAAGGGTTAGGCTAGAGGTACATTTGTTTCTTAATTTACTTAATGGAACACAGTACCAAATAAAACTCATGGGAACATTGTCAAATCAGCGATATAACATTCATAAAATATTTAGAATTGGTACAGGGCACTTTTATGAGCAAATAAAAGATATAATCTCAAATCTATTGCATAATTAGAGAACAATGAACCTGGTATATTTCATCAAGAGAATGGCGGTTATTTCCTCCAACAGAATAATGGCATATTCAACAATATATCCATCACTTCTTCAAGCGGCCACCTGACAAGGGAGTTTGTAGACCACACAAGTATAAACTCGGTGCATTTTGATGACAAGCTCCAACAAACTCTTCTAGTCAATATGGGTGAACTTGCCAACCCATTTTTGGCTACGATAAAACTCAACTTTTTGTCCGCAAAATGCAACCAACTAAACAGTGAATAATTTGACCCTCAAATATCAGTAAGGAGCCTCAATTGTTCACGCAAAACTTCAACCCACAAACTGAGAATGACTTTCGCCGCAATGCCAGTGAAACTCTTTTCTTCTTAAGTTTTGAATCTCCTCCTTTTTTAATGGGTATGCGCAATTTCTTCAAAAGATGAAGAAAATCTCATATTAAAAGATAAAATCAATTGATAACACGATTACCTTCATTATTTTCCACAAATCTTCTTCTTTGTTGAAGCACAATGGTGAAATTTGAATGATTCCACGCTCCAATTAGCTAGGGTGTGTAGTTTCAACACCGAAACTAACAATCTACAAGTAGGGTTTCCAAACCTTGGGCTCTTCTCCAATAACTCCCCAAATTTTCTTTTTCTCAAATAGCAAAATATCAAAAGACTAGAGTGAGGAGAGACACCCTCAATTCCCTTTTTTATAACCCACTTAACTCTTTTGCCACCCTTTTTACCTTTTCCCTCCAATTAAATAATAAAATTAACTTTCCTTTCTTCATTGAATAAAGTGACTTTTATTAACTAATTAAAGCCACTTTTGACTCCAGAAAATGCTTAATTCACCACCATGTTCACATTGACCATCCAAAGTCCATTTTTATCATCCTGCCTTGCAGATCTTTATGTTATGTTTCCAACAAGCCATTACACTAAGGTGTCCATCCAAGTAATCAACCCAAAATCACACTTAAGCATAAATAATTAAAATATGCCTAATAATGACCTTGTTTTATGAAAATCGCCAGAATGCAACGACAAGATCAAATAGTGCAAAATTGATCCTGATGAAGAAATATGGCAATGATCCCAGTTGGACCCCATAAAGCTCCTTCAAAACCCTTTGGACCCACCAATGGAGTAATCTCGCTCCTATGACCACGCTGACACAAGCTATGGAAATCCCTCATAACCACATCACAAGGTAATCCAAAATTGGGGACATTACATTACAATAGTAGAGTCAAAAATGTAAATAAGACTTTGATGATCAGAAGACCACTCTAATACCTAATCAAGGTATGGAATGTTAATAAAGAAGAAAGAAAATGCATGTATGATCATGGATAGGAGGAAATATCCATATCAAAAATCCTAAAGCGCATGTTTCTAAAGGTAACCCAGATGTTCATAAGAGTGCCTCTGATGCATTCATGAAGCCTCACCTGAAGACAATTCCGAACCAAATGTTCATGAGAGCACATTTGATCCATTCTTGAAGACTCGGCTTCACTAAACTAGTAATTTTACCAACAAAAGGATATCATATCAAGCAAGTATGGTTCATTGGAAAAGCCTTCAATTAGTATTGTATTAGCTCTCAACTTTTACAAAATCCAGTTTTCAGAGTATGGCAGTATTGTTCAAAGGTGTGAATGTGAATGGTGTGGTTCTCTTTTTTCACACAAAGACAACCAAAATCTTGACTCACTTCTTTATAAAAAATTCTTAGCTTGATGGAAGCATCATCTACCGAAAGGATCTATGGATATAGCCATAAAATAATGTGTTTGTTCTCGACTATTTACTAATATACACTACATTCTGCCATGCTATATCTACTAAAATAGCTTTGCATACACATCATCTCTGGCAGTCTTCTTTAAGTTGTGTACAAGACAACCCTCTGCTTCATTTCTATTTACTAAGCATTTCATGCAGTCAACTTCTATTCTTTAGTACGTGATAGTATTACAATGGAATATTTGCACGCATGGACATGCAAGTCCTCGTATAAATGTTAAGCTAGAGTAATACTTGAGATATCATTGACGCAAACCAGATTAACAAGCAAATGATTAAATAATGGAGCACTAGAGAACAATCCTTCCTGACCTATAAATTGTAGGAAAGTTTCGGCCGCAAATTTAAACAACAAATTTAGAAATCAAGCATAATGATAAGCATTATTGTGGATTTTAGATAAAAAGAATCCTGTTCTAGCCTTTATCACAATTAACCTTCTTCCTTGTTAGATTTCAAACTACAGAGTCCAACTGCTTAACAATTTTGTATAGATGTACAAGTCTGATCATTTTTTTAAGTGGAAAAATGAAAGAGAAAAACTTGTTTACAAAATTCAACCTGCATAATGTACAAACCGTAGAGTATCATTTGCAGTCATTAATATGCATTTCATGCTCTATTTATTCAACTTGAACAATTAAACACTTTGTCTACCAAGAAACTCTGGTAAATGTACATACAAAGCCATAGACAACAGCAGCTACCTTATTTAATCTATTGCAAGCACCATGGAGAAATTGATCAACAGAGACATCTCATCACTCAGCAAAAACAAATTCAACTTCAGGAATCGAATCTACCACATTCCATAACAGTTGCTTTGATCTAAGATGACTAGATGTAATTTAAAATATCTAACAAAACAAACTATGAATGTAGCTTCATGAATGTGTGCATTGAGATTGAAAGAACAAAAAATAACTCTTATACAGAGGCTGCATGCCCTGCTATAATTCAACCAGCAAAGCAAGTCTATTGTGTATTAATGTCCAGACTCTTTAGGGTGCACATCTCTTACACAAGAATGTACAGGTGTTGTGTGCTATATTTTTCAGACATCTACAAGAACAAAATTTATTACAAACCCCATAAAAGGGAGGAAAACAGATGGCAAACCCTCACTACTGTTGGTAATGTAAAATTTCAATTGAAAAAGAGCAGGGAAAAAATCTATTACATGTGCCAGAAGAGAACAAATGAACCCAACTACTGTCGACATTATAGAATTCAGGTTGAACATCAAAGCCTGCATACCTCAGAAAAGATGCAACTAATTAAATCAAATCAAATAATAAGGCACTAAACAGAGAAAAACAATGCAGACAATAATGGGGCCATACAATCAAATATTTAAAAAATATGACAATGTTGTCAAACTGCAAGCAGAAATAGCAAAAAAGAAATAATGCAGGAGGCAATTTTCTGCTACCTAGGAGATGTCATACTTGGATCACGCAAGCCTCTCACTCCTGCCGTTCCAACTCAGTCATTCTTTCAATGATTGCCTAGAATATGATAATAAAAATAAAACGTGTTAATCAAGTAGTTAAAAATCTGCCTGCACCCACACACTCATTCCAGCGGTATATGCCTCTGCAAATTTAGAATATAACTAACAGTTATACCTACATGACGAAGTAATTTTTACCTTTTTACTTGTTTCTTGCAACTCCCCTGCAAGAATAAATTCATCCAATATCAAATATACCTGCATGCAAATAAATCCCTTTTCAGTACTCGCTTTCTGTCAGCCTTAGCAAATAAAAAATTATATGCAGCTTACTATACAATAGTGTAATTTCCTGTGCTTGAAAGGAAATCCCAGTTTGAAAGTTTTAATAGCATAAATTCTGTAAAAAATGCAATACAGAACATAGAAATATGGGCACAAAAAGCCAAGTTCCTTTGCCTTTTACAGGACAGTTGAATAAAGGATGTGTTATTGAAATGAGCCTTGACTACAAGTGGAAAATGCTTAAGGCATGCATGTAGAAGGTTAAGTTGGGAGGATTGTTGAAAAACTGAGACTCGTGAATAAATCAATTGGGGTGCAAAATGTACTCAGGAGAAACTCCAGAAAATATTGGCAGACTCAAAAAAGAAAAGGCTAATATTAAAAAAAACATATAATTTTAATTTTTTCAGTTGAACTAAAATATAACCTTAAAGCAACATCATATAATCGCATTGCCACACAAATCTGCAAAGAAGGGACATATATAAGATGTAAAGGATATATACATTATACATTAACTGTCAGCCACTGCCAAGTCAAAACAATTGTAAAACTATTGCAGAAATCTCTCGCAACACATTGTTTCAATTCCTTGCAATAAAACTCGCAATTTGCAAACCACGTTGACATCTCAATCTTAGTATTTGGGATTTTCTAAATTCTAGCTATGGAAAAGGGTACTGGACTCAGCTTTGCAATTATTCTGAATGCTGAAAGCTCTGTTAAGCTAAAAATAAATCCCGAACTTTTATCCTTGAGAGGTCCAGTCTACTTCCACCACCAAAAAACCTGAATTTAGATTATTAGATTAATAAAACTCGAGATCATTAAGATCATTAATTTTAAGAATTAATATTCAAAGTTTTCTCCAATCCACAAAAGACTGGCTGCTATAGAATAAGGATGAAGTTTTCCCTGTATCAGGGTTCAGAAGGCTGGAAGATATTTCTCACTAACAGAAGCACAACCAAAAAATTTGTGTGAGGAAAATGAGTGCCAAAATTAGATTTTATAAAACAAAATTCATCTAACATGCATGCTTTTCAAGGAAAACATAACTACCATGCATGAGTTATTTGAAAATGGCCAATCCTTTTGTCGCAAGTTCTCATTTCTAAATTCTAGATATGGAAACGAGTACTGGACTCTGCTTTGAAATTATGCTGAACGTTGAAAGCTCTGTTAAGCTAAAAATAAGTCCAGAACTTACTTCTCCGTATGAAGTCCAGTCTAGTTCCACCATCAAAAACCCTGAATTTGGATTATTCCTTTTACTTTTTAATGTCAAAATTTAGATTAATAAAACTCAATATATTTGAAACCATTAATTTTAAGATTTAATATTCAAAGTTTTCTCCAATCCACAGAAGACTGGTTGCCATGGAATAAGGACGAAGTTTTCCCTGTAACAGCAGGCTGGAAAATAGTTCTCACTAACAGAGGCACAATCAGAAAATTAGTGTGAGAAAAATGAGTGCCAAAATTAGATTTTACAAAACAAAATTCATCTAACATGCATGTTTTTCAACGAAAACATAACTAACATGCATGAGTTATTTGAAAATGGCTGATCCTTCTGTGACAAGTTCTCATTTCAGGAACCACTCGTCGTCTTTTTGGCAACTTTTGCAACACTGGTTTGTGAGTTGAAGCAGATGCTCGATTCAGGAAGGTTTCATGCTCTGGTTTTAACTGCTTTTATGGCATGGAGCCTGCCAAGCACTGTCAGGGCCCCAGTCAAAGGAGCCTTCTCTAAGGATCAAATAAATAGTCACACAAAAATGTGTACATACTACGAAACCAGGAATTGGTGCTGCCAATAAAAACAGAAGACTGCCTGTGTAAAACAGAGAAGAATCCTAAATACATCATTAATTTTGAATGCATCATAGAGGATGTAGCCTATCTAAGGAATCATCCATTAATCTGCAAACTTTCAGGATGTGGCCTTCTGAGCAATCCCCACAAAGATGGGTGACAGCAAAGGTCAGATCAAAAATTCCATTTATCCAGGTGCCCCATTTTCCATATTTAACATTAGGACAAATTTGGGGGACAATCTATTTTTGGTCAGCATATTTTTGGGTGTGTTGCCTCAAAATCTAACAGGTCTTGTAAGGGGTAACCCACAAAGCAAGCACTAGACTAAGGGACAACAATCAGGTGTGGCCCACTGTCACCACAGCCACTTCCCCCTGCTCTTTGTTGACTTTAACCATTGGGAGGCTTCCCTTCAGATAGGTCACCTAAGGATGTATCAAATTCAAGGATCAAGGTGACAAGAGAGACTTGTAGAGGACATCTCTTCTTAAGGATAAGCCTCAATAAGCAGAAAGGTAATTTGCAACCTCTAATAAGACCAAATTAGGGCACAAATAAGCTAGGGCTAAAGAGATAGCAAACCAAATGGACTAGCCTAGAATCAAGAGGCCAAGAAAAGCTTTCCCAACAATGAATATTAGCAATCAAATAGACCAAGAAACCTTCAACAAGCCCCCAAGTTGAATCCTAGGACAAACTTGGGTTTCCTACGCTAAGCGAGTTTAGCCTTAGAATGGATATATTGGCCACTAAAGGGAGTTGATTTTATGGCAATCAAGGCTGAATCCTTCCACAAGGTCAAATTCCCACGCTAATTCAATTCACCCCCTATCCCTAGCTAGTGACTTGACCTTAAGAGGGCCAAAAATAAAGCAGGACCAAAAATGAGTTTTAGGGTTAAATTTGTGTGTGATCACCAAAATGACAAGCGCAATGCCTAATGCTTGGGATGATGGATTCTATGCGAGTGAAAAATTAGCTATGTCTTGATGAGTAAGGGAATTTTAAAGCCCTAGCTCAAAACCCTAGCTATTACTTTTGTGGGGGATCAAGGTCACTTGGAAGTTGGGAGTGCCTAATGCTTGGGATGATGGAGTCTATGGGAGTGTGTTATGAAAAAATTAGTTAATATTATGTTTATTATTTAATCTAGGTTTAGTTAGGCGAAAGGGCACGATCATAAGATCATGCCCTTTCCCAAAGGGTGTCCATGGCGGTATTTAAGCCAGGAGCCCCATTGTAATCAGATCATCTATTCATCATCTTTAATAAAATATTTATATTTATATATATTCTGTATCTCGAGCATTTTTCGGCTTCATCTGGTATCAGAGCGGGTTCAGTTCTCTGGCTGTCCACCGCTGACTCCGTTGTCCGCTGCATAGACCGTCCATCTCCATTTCGTCTGTCCCATCCCACGCTATTCGTTCAGTCCGGCGTCTCTGATCCATTGCTCCTGTCCGCTGTGCCATCTGCTCGGATCAGCACCGCATCAGCGCACCCTTCATCATCTGCTGTCCGATTGCAATCCGCAAACCCCGCTCACCGTTGCGTCGGATATCTGCACCTCTAACCCTGTCCGCCCCGTGCTTCTGCCCTTCCAAGCTACCGTGCTAAGGTCTTCTCCGCTCTCTGCGTGCCTCACCGCTGAGCAGCCACGGTGTATTCATCAACGTTCAATTAAAACAGGGTTCCACGATACATTTTTTTGGATAAATCAAAAAGGGTCCAAACGTCGTGCTGTTCAGAGTTTAAACGTGATATATAACATAATTATAGCGTGATTCAATTATATATATCATATTAATTTTATATATATATATAATATAATTTAATTCATAAGTTATATATTATAACTTAATATATATATATATATATGTTAATAGAGGGTTAATAAAAATTTATAATATTATAATTTATAAATGAAGAAAAAATTATTAAATTTAATTAAATTTATTAATTTAATTAAAAAAAAAAAAAATTATTATTATTTAATTAATAGAATTATTTAAAAAAAAAAAAAAAAGGAAAATTTTTTAGCTGGCAAATAAACACACGCCTCCGCATACCCGCTCAATGTCGACAATGACAATGGCAGATTTTCAGAAAAGATTGGTGGATGCAGAGCAAAAGATAGGTAGCAACCACGACGAGATCAGTAAAAGAGTAAATGGAGTTGAGGGCAAGCTTGGGGAGCAAGCGCACAAAATCAAAAATCTTGAAGATACAACAAGTCGAATAGAGGTAAAAATGGAAAGTCAACACGTCCAAACAGAAGTAAACTTCAAAGAAGTCTTAGAAATGCTGACAAGGCTGTGTAAAAAGTCGAATTGTACACTCGAAGAACTGTTAAAAGAGGATGAAGAAAATCAAGAACATCTCTCATCAGGTTCAACCAAGTCAACAAATTCTCATGAAAAGGTTGAATCCCCAAGGAAATCAGCGGCACCCCACCAAGAAGCAAGTAACATTGCCCTTACAAACAAGCAAATTTGGGATGCCCTTAATAATCAACACCCTCTTTTTGCTCAACCATTAGCCACATACCAGAAGAGGGTAAAGGTTGAGATACCTAAATTCGATGGGAACGAAAAAAACACGGTTGCATGGATAAATAAAGCAGAAGAATACCTCGAGATATATGACATCACTGACGATGATGAAAAACTCAGACATGCATCCATGAAAATGGAGGGAGAAGCATATAACTGGTATATGTGGTGGAAAAAGACAACACATGTCATTAGCTGGAGGAAATTTAAAGATGCATTCTTTAAAAGATTCCAAGGTGTAAAGGAAGAAGAATTCTTTTCAAAACTCATCAAACTACGACAAAAAGGAAGTGTCGATGAATACACACAAGAATGGGAGACTTTAGTAACACGAGTACCTAGGTTGTCGGAATCTCGTTTAATCCAGTCATACATCTCGGGACTTAAAACCCATTTACAGGTAGAACTTGAGATGCATGACATTTCATCAATAGAAGTAGCAAGACGAAAAGCAAAAACAGCCGAAAAGAAATTCGAACAAATATTTTGGTCAACAACCGAAAAAACATATGTAAGACGAAGAACACCTCAGTATGCAGACGCAAAAAATACAAGATATGTTCCACCACATCGTCGTGAAGATGAAAAATCTAATTTGGAAGCGCAAAGGATAAAGGAGGGTAAATGCAAGCGCTGTGGTGAAAAGTGGGATCCCAAACATAGGTGTGTTAAGGGAAAGGAACCAAAGAACCTATATAATTGTGAAGCAACCAATGATTCAAACAGTGAAGAATCTGATATTGAAGAAACAGAAGATGCCCCAGAATTCTCACCAGAACTAGATG
>APFE030825200.1:49705-82700 GCA_000404065.3 Pinus taeda | reverse complement strand
TTTGAAGTTGGAGAATGGGTATTTGTTAAGCTCCAACCATACAAACAATTATCCTTAAAACAGAAAGGAAAAAACAAATTGGCACCAAAGTTTTATGGACCTTATCAGATCAACAAAAAATTTAGCCAAGTTGCATATGGTTTAAGCCTTCCAGAGACAAGTCGTGTTCACAATGTCTTCCACGTATCTTGCCTTAAAAGGGCCCTAGGTAACAATCAAACATCGCAAACAACACTTCCATCCCTAGATGATGAGGGAAGAGTCATTTTAGAACCAGAAGGTATTTTGTCTACTAGAGAAAGAAAGCTTCGTTATCGTACTATCAAGGAATATCTGATCAAGTGGAAGGACTTGCCTGAAGAAGAAGCTTCTTGGGAGAATGAAGCATTTTGTCAACAACATTCGTCGTTACGTATGCTTTGAGGACAAAGCATTCTTTCGAGAGGAAGGCAATGTTATGAAAAAATTAGTTAATATTATGTTTATTATTTAATCTAGGTTTAGTTAGGCGAAAGGGCACGATCATAAGATCATGCCCTTTCCCAAAGGGTGTCCATGGCGGTATTTAAGCCAGGAGCCCCATTGTAATCAGATCATCTATTCATCATCTTTAATAAAATATTTATATTTATATATATTCTGTATCTCGAGCATTTTTCGGCTTCAGAGTGAAAAATGGCTAAGTCTTGCTGAGTAAGGGAATTTTAAAGCCCTAGCTCAAAACCCTAGCTATTACTTTTGTGGGGGATCAAGGACACTTGGAAGTTGGGAGAGCTATTCCAAATATCCACCAAGGGGATTACCATTCACATTTCATACATTAGTAATGCATCCAATGTCATTATCTATAATTTATACATTGATTTTCAATAGTTACAAGCACAATAGAAAAACCCTAGATAATAAATCATTATATACATTAGACATAAGAACAAAGACTTATGAAATATGACCTAACAAGCCCACACGTGTGCGTCGTAATTTCTCTAGGGCTAACATCATCCAATATATGAGATCCAAATGCCACGTCCAAGGGTGATGAGGTGTCCAAGATGGTGTAGAAGCATGCCAAGTCCATGATTTAAGAGTTGGCACTCAAATTCACCTCATCGCCTCATGTGGGGTCCCAAGATCCAGTTGGGGCACCAAATAGTGGTCTCCATGGATCTCCAACTGCTAAAAGTGGCCTCCTTTGTGTATTGTTGGGGGATTCTTAGGTGCAACAAGCCCTTCCTAGTCTCTCATGGTGAGACCATTCTCATCTGGTCTAAATCAGTTATTGCCCCTCAGATTATGTCATGGCCAGTCTGGGGCATGCTAGGTCTAGTTGTGTCAACTTGAAGAATCATTAAGTCTGGTACAAAGTCATCCAACGTCCTGGGTGTTGGAGGTGCTCTGGGACATGTCATCCAATGTTGTTTCTAGAAGGCCCACGAGTCTCAACGCTTCATTTGTTTGTTCCAATATACTTCTCTAGAAGGGTTGGGTAGTTGTGGAAAAGGTGCCCAAGACCTGGGTTGTTTGACCACCTAACAAGAACAACATGAATTCTAATGAAACCAACCAGTCATAGGGACAAGGATCATTAGTGCATCTAAATGAACCAAACTTTAGTATTAAAGGAAATTTATTACTTTAAACAAGGATCCCCTTCCAAATTAGGACCTTGATCTCACAATGGTGTTTTCTCCCTATGTAGGGGGGCATGCTAGGTCCAGTTGTGTCAACCTAAAGAATCATTAATTCTAGTATAAAGTCATCCAACGTCCTAGGTGTTGGAGGTGCTCTGGGACATGTCATCCAATGTTGTTTCTAGGAGGCCCAAGAGTCTCAACGCTTCATTTGTTTGTTCCAATATACTTCTCTGGAAGGGTTGGGTAGTTGTGGAAAAGGTGCCCAAGACCTAGGTTGTTTGACCACCTGACAAGAACAACATGAATTCTAATGAAACCAACCAATCATCAGGGACAAAGATCAATAGTGCATCTAAATGAACCAAACTTTAGTATTAAAGGAAATTTAATACTTTAAACAAGGATCCCCTTCCAAAATTAGGACCTTGATCTCACAATGGTGTTTTCTCCCTAGGTAGGGGTGGCTAAAGGTCAACCCAATTAGGTGCTTTCAACCCTCAAGGAGAAGTAACATTTCCCTGATCCACCCTTCAATCCATAGGTGTTAGTGAAAAATAATGATGGTAACGAAGTGGATAAGACTTCATGGTCAAGTGCCATGGCCAAAGGGACCAGCTGATGATGTGTTCACATCATAAATGTATAGATGTGAGGAGGGAGCATTCGTGGATGCATGAGGTACCAACTCAGCGTTTGCTTTTCCACCCCTCTTGGGCGCCTTTTACTTTTTCTTGATTTTTCTTTGTATTACCGCTTATAGCCCAAGGGTTGGAGTTTGCTTTGTATGATGTAGCAATTGTATTACCCCTTAATGATGAGTCAGTTTATCATTCATCGGGGTTGGGACATGCAAGGGTTCCTTTATTTTATGTAATGGAGCAATAAATGCTCAAGAACGGGGTGATGGCCATATGAGTGAGGTAGAGATCATGCTAGGCTTTTGTCCATGTACTAATCTTCATGTCCCTAGCCATCTTTTGCATTTTAATCTTTCTTTCTTTTATTTTGTTGTTGCCATGGCATGATCTTTTTGTTTCTTTAGCTGCATCAACCTCCCAGGGCAAAGTTTTTGGGCCTTACCCACGTATGTGGCCATATGAGTACCAAATCCCAAAGAACCAATGTTAAGTTGAACCCGAAGAATGAAGGTGAGATATGGGCTTGTAATGTAAGATGGAAGGTGATAATTATGACATATGGTAAGATGGAACTACATTATCTCAATCAAGACTCCCCATGTAGTGCCCCTCCTATACCCAAATGGCCTTAAGGGAGGTCCCACTGAACTAGGATCAAAATTTAACCCTTCAAATAAGGTGAGAGAACAAGATCATAGTCAAAGTCTGTCAGTCTTCCAGATCACCCCATAATCCCATCCCAAAAACAAACAAGTATGAGCACCTAATTACAAAAAGACCAAAGTACCTTTTGAGTGGGAGCCCACCTTCGTCCATGTGCTCATACTAGACGGGTGAGAGAGAAGTGGCTGATGCAAGTGGCAGAGATATACGGCATATCATCAGCCAATGGTGTTGTCAAGGGCTATCGGTTATCTGGCTGACCAGCTGGCTGTCAAGTGTAGAAGTAAAATTTTCCCCTATGGGGTTATCCATTTTTTGTGGGTAATGAGCTAGAAGATGGAACTTTTCCACAGCTGTCCATTTTTGGGACATATTTTTGTTATGGTTTATACATATGCATGCACATGTCATATAAAAGGTACCTGTGGGAAGTTATTACCTGTGTGTGTGTGGGTGTGCCTTAATAGATCCAACAGAATTTTGGTTTATTCATGTTTTAGACTCGTTTTTGTTTGACACTTCTGGTCAGCACGATCAAGCATGCATGCTTCCCCGGCATGAGAATTTATTACAATTTACATCTCACAAACTCACAGCATCTATACTTCAGCTAAGCATCCACTACTAGGAGGCATCTATACTTCAGCTAAGCGGTCACAACAAGGAGACATCTATTCTCCCAAAGTAATCCAGGAAATGCACCAGGCCACAACCACAATAAACAGCCTGTTACTCAGGCAACCTAACACACAAGGGGTGAACATTCCTCTAGTGGAATTTTAACCTTGGTGGGAGGAACGCCAACATGTTACATGCCCACTTAACCAACCAACCAATCTATGCTGACTATGTTTCAGATTTTATCCAAAGTAACCCAGGAAATGCACCAGGCCACAGCCACAATAAACAGCCTGTTACTCAGGCAACCTTGCACACAAGGGGTGAACATTGCTCTAGTGGAATTTTAACCTTGGTGGGAGGAACGCCAACATGTTACATGCCCACTTAACCAACCAACCAATCTATGTTGACTATGTTTCAGATTTTATTCAAAGGGTATGCTGCCTTCGCAGGTGGAGACGTTCTTGATTGCTTGATCAGAATTCAATGCTCCAAAGGTTTTAAAAGTTCCAACAAGGTGATGTTCTCTTTCATATGATATCTATTTTGCTGTTGCTTTGAGATTAATTTGATACATGTTTATGACTATTTCAATTCAATTTAATTATACCATTGAAGTCTGCCATTTGTCATAAATGGCAGATGGGGCTATAAAAAGTACAGAGAAGCAGAAGTGCCAAAGCATCTCCACAAACAGCCTGCCTACACAGGCAATCTGGCGCACAAGGGCTGAACATGCCACTAGTGGAATTTTAACCTTGGTGGGAGGAACACAAACACATCCATTTAACCAACCAACCAAGGCTCATTGACTATGTTTCAGATTTTATTCAAATAGTATTATGCATTCCCGGCATGGACAGGTTCTTGACTGCTTGATCAGAATTCAATGCTCCCAAGGTATTAGAAGCTCCAACAAGGATCAAATACAATGCTGGGTGATGTTCACTTCATCTGATATCTATTTTGGTGTTGCTTTCAGATCACTTTCATATACGTTTATGACTATGTTGCACGAAACTTCTAGGAACTCGGCGTTTCAGGCCGTATGCATACCCAAAACTCAGCCGAAAGCAGAGGATCAATTGTGTGCAGGAACCGAGATCAAGTTGTGATCAAGGGAGGTCAAGGTCAATTGTATTAGCTAAGATTTGGAAGAGAAACAAAACGCTTTCTCAAGAGAGACAGAATGTTTTGTAATAGATTCTATTGCTCCAGGGACAATCAATAAAATAGCCACATCAAGCAAGTAGGTTTTCCCTGTTGGGTTTCCTGAGAAAAGTTTATCAATTTGTGTGATGTTTTTATCTCTGTGTTTTTATTCCGATGCTTATGAATTGTTAAGAGACGCTACTTATCAATTGTTAAGAGACTATGTATCTTGGTTAAAGTAAACTAGATTTCAATTTTCAGATAATCATCCAGGTAGTTACAAAGTTTCATGGAAATTTAACAAGGTATCAAAGCAAAAATTAGTATAAAGCCCAGAACCAAGTTGATCAGTTAGGCTTGAGCGCAAACTAGTCAGGAGGGCTAGCACTAGAGTTTGACGAGCAGAGTAGAGCAGTTCCTTGGATAACAGTATGTCATTCCTAGGGCTAAGGTTAGATCTCAGTCTAGAGGGAGCCTCAAATTTCTGTGCATGGAAGGAGCGAGAATATGCGGTGTTGGAAGATAATGGGGTGATAAATTTGAGAAGAATCAAATAGTGCCACCTCAAGATCCCCAACAGTTTCTAGTTGGCTCAACATAACAAGAATGACAACAAGGCGAGGAGGATCATTCCTAAAGGGATCAGAGACCATATTATTCCTCATCTCCATGAGAAGAAGACAACATATGAGATGTTTGAAGCCATCTTATATTTGTATCAAGGTTCTAGTGATGTCAGGAAGCTTGCTCTCAAAGAGAAGCTAAGAAGTATCTGAATAAGTAAAGGAGATCCCATCATCACGTATCTTTCAATGTTCACTCAAATTTAGGATGAGCTAGGTGCTGTGGGCGAGACAGTACCAGAAAAATACCTTGTGAGTCTTGCGCTTCTAGGACTCCATAAGTCTTGGTATAGTTTCCAAGATGCGGTAAGTGGCACAAAGAATATTCCCAGTTGGGAAAGGATATGGAGTGATTGCATTCTAGAATAGATCTAGAGAAGCGCAAGAGCTGGTAGAGAAGCTCCAGCAAAGGACGAGAACTTTTCCCTAGCAGACAAAGGTAGCAGAGCCAAGGGCTAAGAAGAGGCTAAGTCTAATGAGAAGGGCGAGAAGAAGAAGGATCTAAGCAAGATCAAGTGCTTCCATTGCCATGAGTTTAAGCACTATGCCACTAAGTGTCCTAATCAGAAGGAATCCAATAAGGATCATGTAGCTGCATCAGCGGAGGTAGATACGTTTTCTGCCCAGTTCAAGAAAGATGTCTCATTGATAGCTTCCATAGCAAGCTCAACGGACAATAGCGTATGGTATATTCATTCAGGAGCATCCTTCCACATGATTGGGAACAAAAGGTATTTCAGCCACCTAAAGGAGGACATGTGGTTTCAAATTGAGTTAGGAGATGATGGAGTGTATGTAGCTATAGGAGTTGGCACTATCAATTTTCAAAGGGAGTCGGGTAATCCTCTTCATCTCAGAGATGTCTTTTATGTTCTAGGCCTGAAGCAAAATCTTGTTTCGGTAGCTACCCTTGAGGACAAGGGTTATGATGTCATCTTCAGCAGAGGTAAGGCTTACTTTCAACACTTAGCTTCTGGATGTAAGAAGCAAATAAATGTGAGGATGAAGAATCTCTACAAGTTTTGGGTAGAGACAGGCACAGTCTTGAGCAGCAAGGTAGGAAGGGCGCAAAGTAGAGAAGTGATGGCTGAGGAGAGCACAACTTTGAGAGAGTCCTTAGAGCAAGAGTAGGTTAAAGTAACTGAGAAGAGGCTACTTAAGATGGAGCCTCGGCCAGTATCTCAGTTTGAGTCTCAGCTAGTTGGCAAGTTGGTTGACCAGCAAGATGATGAGGAGCAAAGCCTAGGGCGAGCAGAGGCAGCCACTTAGTCATTGACTCCAAGTATAAGGAGAGTTTGAGCCAAGTGGGCAGAGGAGTTGTTTGGGAGGAACTAGAAGAGAGTTAGAACTCCCAGTACCACCATCAGGGATAATAAGCAACCACCAAGATACACAAGGTACGTGGCACTTACAACTGAGGTGATAAACTCGCAGAGCATGGTTGGAAAAAACAAGTTTTCAGATTATTTCGCAGGAGAAAGCAGGGAAGTCTTCTAGTTTAGAGGGGGAAACTACAGCAATGGAGAATGTGGTAGTGTTGGTGACAATCCAAGTGGACGAGGTTCTTCCAGAAGTACCTTCCTCACTAAGAGGGAGTGTTGAAAATTAGCGAGCAAGGTCTTTTAACTTGTGCCTTATCCAGTGAAGACCTCAAATTATCCTCATGAGCCAGACTTCAGTGATGGTGAGTTTATTTCCATTTTACAAGAATAATCATCAAGAGTTCATGCATAGTGTTGGAGGTCTAATTAATTGGAAGTCTTCATCAGGGTGAATATAGGATTGGTTGGCAGTTAGCAGTTTAGTTAGAGTAGGTTAGTCTTCAGTCTTGATTGAAGGAAGAGCGAGTAAGATCACCAGTGTTGATTGGGGAGAGCACAAGTTAACAACTCTAGTGATGATTGGAAGGAGAGCAAGGAACACTCTCATTTAACTCGCTAACACAATTCGAGTTCTAAATTTGAACTAGCCTAATTTAGCATGGAAGAAATCTATAAAGGAAGGACGAAGGCAAAAGTAAATTCAATTGTTTTGTGCACGAGGTTGTGAGACAAAGCAAGCTCACGAGATTGTGAGAGTGAGAGTCTTGATTGTGGAGCACAGAATTTTTGTCCTAAAAAAGAGGAGCACAAGTTGTGATCAAGGGATGCTAAGATCAATTGTATTAGTTGAGATTGAAAGAGAAGCAGAACACTTTCTCAAGAGAGACAAATCGCTTTGTAATAGGTTCAATTGCTCCAAGGACAATCAATAAAATAGCCACATCAAGCAAGCAGGTTTTCTCTAATGGGTTTCTTGAGAAAATTTTATCAATTTGTGTGATGTGTCTCTATCTCTATGTTTTTATTCATCTAAATAGTTGCAGAGTTTCATGGATATTTAACACAAAATAATCAAACCAGCGATGAGTGAGATAGGAAGGTCCAATGATGAAACTAAAGATGTCAAGTGCTCTTAAGTCTAATGGTTGATAGCAAGGGAGGCGAATTGGTCACTAACTCGCTATCAAAGTCCCCTATAACTAGCGATGGGTCCATCCATATGATCCTTTGGGGGGGATGATGTAGAAGCAAGGGATACTCTAGCATCTGTTGAAGAATGTAACTAGTGTCAGTCTTCATAATTGTACTTGTCAAAAGAAATTTTATTATTAAATAAAATGACTTATTAAAGCATGGGTTTCATGCTTGGGTCATCATTTTCTAGGTCAAAGCCTCCATTGACAACTTTTAGGTTTTGTCTTGAGTCATTAGAGTTGTTGTCATTATGATTTAACCCTTCTTGGGCCTTTGTATCATGTAAAAAGAATTATTTTTTAGTCAAAAGGGTTATTTGTCACCTCCACACCATATCAGCGCTATCCCCATGAAGTCAGCCTACATTAAGGAAATTCGACCTAGTAGAAAGGCTATATATAAAAAGGCAGTTCCACCTATTTGTCTCACTCACTCAACAAGTTTGACCTTCAAGGAAGAGAAGCAGAAAAGAGAGCGAAGTAGCTGGAGAAGGACAAAAGAAGCTGGGAAAACTGAATCCGAGTTTTTGGGCCATCTATCTCTTACATGTACAAAGTTTATAGGCAGTTGTCAAGGCCAAAATTCTGTGTCTACTGCAGGTCCTAAATTCTATAGTTGGGGGCCCAAAATCTGTTGCTAGGGGGTTGAAATTCTGGATTGAAGCTGCTGCTGGGAAGCTTTCACTCGGAGACTTTGACAAGGATAATCTATTGAAGGGGAGAGTTGACTTGGTGGTTGGAGGTCTTTGTCTAGGTCTAAGAGGTCTTGGTTATCTCATCTTGATCTGAATCTACTAGTGGAAGAGTTCGACTAGGTTTCCCCCTCGTAGCGGTTTTGCCCTGGCTGAGTGCCTACATCTTGTGTCTCTTGGTCTTGTGATCTTCATATACATATAATTTCGTAATTGCTTGATGAAAGATAAAATAATAAAGAAGTCAAATAAGCCAACATAATTCACAAGTAATTATCAAGAACAAGGAATCAAACCGTAATTACTATAAGCCTTGATTTCTCAATAGCATCCATGGTCGAAAGAAAGAAACTTTGAATAAATCTTTGGTCTCTCCTATGGAACTTGGACGTAATCGGATAGGTCAAGGGAGCCTTGCTTTGGAACTATCCAAAGCTAGTCACTCTAGTGCTCTGAAAACAGTAAATCAATGTATGGGTCAACATAACCAAACTAGTCTTGATAGTATCTATCGATCCCCCAAAGGGGGAGGCTAAATTCAACCAATATGAATACAATGTGGGAGTGCACGCACAACTCCTAGAAAATGTAGAAAATAATATAAAGAAAAAAAACTTAGATAAGTATAATATCAAAATATATATATGTGTGTGTGTGTGTGTGTGATAAAGGTACAGCGATACAAAACACTTAGTGAGTTTGACCAAGAATGGAATGGTGGACAACTCATGAACTTGTCAAGAGAGAGAGAGACCAAATGATGAGGTTGATGATGCCAACATCTCCCAAGTCTGATGAACAAGGATGCATTTATCATTTGACTAAAGAGTCATTGCATTTACCATCAGGGGGTCTGGTTGTATGATCATGCGGAGAATGTATGAGCAAGGGATACTTCTAGCATCCGAGTTGGAAAGAAGTTAACTCCTAATGGATCTTTGGCTACTCATGTGGATCTATGAGGTAATCTAAAGAGCAAGAGGCGCTCTACTCTAAATCCATCTAGCATTGATCTCTCTAATTGAGAACATGTGGCCTAATGTACAAACTAGTACCACCAAACTAATATCGATAATGTCAGTTGGCCTCCTAGAAGGTGGGGTTGAGGAGAAACTTAGGGTCTCAACATTCCACATTGGTGCACTCAGAAACTATGCCTATCTTTTGTTGCTTCGATCTAACAAATCAACAAGTATGAGGTGATTGGTTTGTTCATCCTAAGGCATGGCAATAAATCAAATTTATGGCAAAACATCTCCCTAATGAAAAGCGTTAGGCAGTTGTGGTCTTAGTACTGAAAAAAATAGAGAAGAAACCCCCTGATTCCTTTCAAAGGCACTGATAACATCCCCTAATCTCATCAAATAGGAGACAACAAAAAGGAAGGTGCATCTATGTCGATAGCTCCCAAAGGTAGTATACTCAAATTGTGGTATATGGTGATCTCTCTCTATCTCAAGTCAATGGGAGCCAACCCAAAGCTATCCTAAAGGGATCTTAAGAAAGTGCATCCATAAGGGGGATGGACAATGATGCCATCCCACAGCTCCAAAAAGTGCTCTAGATAGAAGGATATCTTTGAGCTCAAGCCAATCAAAGGTGAGGTCTAGGTGACTTAAATGTACAGCTATAAATATCCTCTTTGATACCCTGATTCAGTACTTGTCTAGTCGGCAAGAGATGGTTGATCGTTGGATGCATCAAGGGAGAGTTTGAACAGGGGAAGGCACTATAGGGAGATATAATCAACTAGAGAAGCCATGATGCCTCTAAGAACCAACCTTGTGCCCAACTTGAGAGAGGAACTGAAGCAAACAACTCTGAGGATCAAAGTGAAACATTTGAATACCCTCTCTCCCAGTGGTAGAATCTTTGAAAGATCAAACTATGTGAAGGAAAGAAACCATATGAAAAATGACCTCAAGGCAGAAAGGGTGAACATCAAACTTTGCCTCAATGATGGGTTACGAAATCGTCCACTTACATCGGATGATGCACCAAAGAAACAAGGTATGTATTCTCTCCATCCTAGTCTAGTCTGCTTGCACCAAACTTGGTCCCTAGATCTTGAAGCCATAAGAACTGTGGGTCTAATAATTGCATCCATGTTTGAAATTCAAATGTGAGAGATGGATGTTGGTCTTTATTCTTAAGACAAAACAACAAACTCCTCAGATATGAAGGCAATGGTACTATTTTAGATACATTAGTTTGTAAATGCAGTAGCTCTTTTGTCAAATGGTGACTACATCCCTTATATGTGACACATAAACATCAAGATGCCTAAACAATGAATTAAAGCGAAAATCATAAAAGTGCATAAAATTATTCGCCTCAATATCCTCACATCTACAAAAGATATGGGGTTATATCATATAGTTATGTCGTCAATACTAGATAATATAGATAAAATAATTTTATTAATGTCCAACAAATGACCACAAAAGTAGGTCAATTGGATTAAAAGATACATCCAATGTGAATACTATGTGGAAGTGCAAAGTAGCTTGTATATAATGAGAGAAAGTAAGGTACAAGAAAATTGAAAGTACAACCTAGGTAAATATTTGATGAGGCTAAGCAATAAGTCTAAGACAAAAAATAAAGTGTATATTACGTACCATAGGTGCAGTGACACAAATTGGGTGTCCAACGTAGGAGTTGGACACAATACTAGTCAAGGAGAGAGAAATATTTGATGATGAAGCCAATGACATCAAGGTCTCATAGATCTAATGATCGATGGCAAGGGGACCTCAAGGTCACAATAACTCATTGTCAGAGTCCTTGAGTACCATGGGGGGTCCAACTTTATGATCCTGGGAGGGATGTAAGAGCAAGGAAGCTCAGTTCCAACATCTGAGGTCGAAGGAGAGAAGCTATGAATAGATCTGACTGCTCCACTGAGGTTGAGAAGCAATTTGACGGGACAAAAGTGCCCCGCTCTGGATTCATCTGGACTTGTGCCCTCTATCACTACGAGGATGTGTTACTCCTGGTCCGCCCAAGGTGGGAGAGGGCATGCAAGAGCTGAGATTTGTGACTGAAAATCTGTCTGATGAAAATAGTTATGCACCTTTGATCCTAATATCAAAAGAAAGTAGAGAGAGAACCCTCTAAGTCCCTGTAGAAGCAGTAGTAACATCCTCTAATCTCATAGTACAGAAGGCACCAAAAAATGAAGTGTATCTTTGTCCCCCGCTCCTTTAGGTAAAATATTTGTCAACACTATCAGCAAATGTTGAAACACCTCTCTCTCTATTTATATACAGTATATGATTGAATCTAAGCCCTTGAGGTTAGCAAGTAGTTGTCGCCAATGTTGTTGGCATCTTGCTGATTCCCTGCTAGCAAGTGCCCAATTCAAATTTTCCTGGGTCAGGCACACTAGTATATGCCAACACATTAAATAAAGATGCCATCCATATTTGAGGGGCAGCATCCCATGGGTTTCCTGATGAAATGTTTCTAGGAAAAAAATATCATAGGATTGAATCTGTATTGACATGGAGAAAATTGAATAGAGGCTTCCTCAGATTGTACAGCATAAACTTTGTATGTATAAAATCTGCATGTATGCTCTGGGCACTGTTAGAAAGGCTGTCTCGCATTGAATATTTGTCAGTTGGAAGTTGTCATGCCACATGGTATTTGTGATAGCTCTGAAATAGATGTATATCATCAAAGTTTTCATGCTTATAGCCACCCTCCTCATGCCTTCGTTTCAACAGGATTTGTCCAGGATTGATCTTTTCACTATTTTGACAGAAGTGTTGTTAAAGTAGTGTCTAAACTACAGATATCTTTACAAGGCTTCATTTCTGGAAGGTGTTATAAATATCTTGTATTCATGAGGTCCAATTTTTTCCTTGATTACAATTATGTACTCTGAATGTTTCAAAGATGGTTTACATTTCGATGTGCTGTGAACATCATTATAAAGCATTCTAATCAAATTTAATAAATAAATAAATAAATCCCTGTAAAAAATGAATATGTGATGCATTAAAAATATAAAAAAAAAAATAGAGTGGGGCATAACTCAAGTAAATATATAGCCTTAAAAATTAGCCCTGAGACAGAAAATGCATTACGTTTTCCCCTAAAAAAGGATCTTCCTAATTTTGAAGCTGAACTGGCACCATTTAGGAGCTTTCCAGTGTATATGAGAGAAATGAACAATAAGCCACATTTAACAAAGAAAGACACTCAATTAATAACCACACAGCAGCAAAAGATGCACCTTTGCTACAATATCTTAAAGCATGCTCCCAATAAAGTCAGATACAGCAAACAGGTTACCAAAAGTATGACAGAAGCTTACCTTGTGAAAACTGAATACTAAGTCAAGCAGCTTACCTTGTGAAAATTGAATACTAGGTCAAGCTCACATACGTTGCTGAAGAAATGATCCAATATCTCAACAAATAAATGAATGCTCTCCAAATAAGCCAGTTCATTATCAGTTATGTCCACACACATGGAGAAAAAGAGACCTGCATATCGCCTGTAAATCACCTTGTGTGTTCGAAACTGCAAGCAAATTGAAAGTAAACATAATCTCATGTGAGTGAAATTTAGATGTAATACACATGAAAGGAAAGGAAAACTAAAACACCATGAAATCTTTGCAATCTAGTAATTTCAAACTCTCAGATCTGTACTTGTTAATTTTAGATAACAATGGTATGCTCTATGCTAAGCACAATTTACTTCAATGTTTCTTTAGCAGCCCAATAACAATTTCCAATTATTTCAGTAGCAATCACATAAGCCATTAATCACATTGATAGTGAATGCAGAGAGAGCATAAAACAAAATTGCAGAAGTCAAGCCAAGACAAGAGAACACCGGATTTGGTGATGCCAAGGAAAAACCCCAATGTGGGGAAAACCCTTTGATCAAATCTTCTTATTATTATTCAATAGTTCAGGAGAGAGAAAGAGTACAAAAGTCAAATTGATTAGCACAATACAAAGTCAAATCAGCCCTGTCAAATTCTGCAGTTGAACTTCAGCCCTAACCAGAAAGTCAACACTGGCCAAAACAGCAGTCAAATACCTCCTTTGAAGCTCGGTCAAAGGCATTCAAACTCGGACTCCAGCAGTGGTCAAAGTCAACCCAAAACAGTCACAACAACTCTGGTCAAACTCAGGCAACTCTGCGGTCAAACAGGCATGCGGTCAACGCAGGTCAAACAGCCCAGGAAACCTCGATTTCTGTGCCAATCAATGCGGCCTAAGAAAATCAAAATTCTGCCCCAAAAACCGTAGTCAAAACTGGTCAAAATCTCCTCGGTCAATGCTGGTCAAACTGTCTGAAATTCTGCAATTTCGGTTCAGTGATTTAGCCCAGAAATTGTCCTAGCCGCACGTGTGTGAGAGAGAGAGAGACTGCCCAAGCTACGAACCAATCTGATGAAGAGCAAGAGAAGAATGTGTGTGTGATGGATGTCCAAATGAGGTGTGAGGTCTCTTCTATTTATCCACTTTGTTTTGGGTGAAGAGACACATCCATTGGGCATCTTAAGCCTACATTTAGCTGAGGCCGACCCGAACAACTTGCACATGTGTGCCCATAAATTTAAAATCACACTTCTCCTTTTCCGAATGAAATGATCTTTATATCAATCATGGACCTCTTGAAAAGAAGAATCCAATGCAATAATCATCTCCATCAAATGTCCCAAGGTGGAATTTGGCTCTAGTTGCCAATTTTAACAGTACTGAACTCAAAGAATAATAGAAATAAAAAGTATTAGGAGAGTAAATGGATCACCACATTGGTATGGCATGCTTCCAAACTTCTATATCATCTGAATTGAACTATACAAGGGCTGAAGCATTCAGATTGATACCCTGTTAGGTTAAAAATATAGGGGATGTGGTTGCATATGCAGGTAAGGCTGCAAAACCAAAATCACAATGCACTTGTTCGCCCTCCCTTCATTGCATGGAGAGGAACACCCTGCACCCCATGTGGAGGAGATGTGGCACATGTCCCTTTGTGTCATGTGTGTCAATTAAAATGTAATAAATTTGGCATCAGACCTCTAATGTCAATATTGGATAAAAATTAAAATTTAACATCCAATATCTAATGTCAAACAACAACAGCCCACATATATATATATATATAAAACATAAAGGGAGGGAGAGAGAGACAGTCTAACCCCAACACTTGAGCATTCAAAAGATTTGCACCTGGATATTTTTTATCACTTTCAATACTTAACAGATCTAGGGTTAAGCTGGATCAATGGTAAGTGGTAAGCAATACAAAGGAGTAAAATATAAAAAATAAAAAGGAAGGGCCTTAAAATGGGGCTGTTCAAAATTATTCTGATAGCACACAAGTAGTTTTCCAAAGTTCCAGGTGACCTGAACCATAAATTGTAGGCCTATGGCCCATCCATCATAGGACATGGAGGACACGTAAATACGAGTATTTGACAGGAGACATGGCGACCCCTGAAACAGGACACAAGGGACACACACACACACACATATATATATATATAAATACTGAAATATAGTACCGGATCCATAATTTTTAGAAAGTAAAACATCTACAAATATGAATCATGATGATATCTATTTAGTGATTTACTAATTTAGTATTTACAATTTTAGAACTAGTTAGTTTATTAATTTACTACATCAATGATGTTCACAGTTCAATGTTCCTTGTTCATGTTTTTAACAATTGTTCAAGCATATAAGAAACTAGAAATTTAGAAATATCATGATTGATAAAATAAAACTAGAAATTTAGAAGTAGAAGTTAGATATTAAAACCATAAATTGCAGATTTCTCAATAAGTCATCAAAATCAAAATGTATTACATAGATACAGAGGGAATGCCACTGGAAAATACAAACTAGAGAAGATACAAAATAGGTATGAATGTCATAACTCGTCAGTGGTACTGGTCATGACTCACTAGCTCACGAACAAACACAAAATTGATAGAGAAAATGAAAAAAATCAAGACGCGGCGCTTTTTACATTGGGATTTTAATGGGACACGTGTCCTATAATCGGGACACATTAGGGCACGTGTCCAACATGGCCCAAACACGTGTCCTGATTTTCAGACACGTTTTATGGGCCGAGTCGTGTCTGACACGTGGGATACGGGACATGGGGCCCCTAAGGGCCATGTCCTGTGACTTAGCACACATGTAGTTTTCTACAGTTCCAGGGGACCTGAACCATAAATTATAGGCCTATGGCCCATCCATCTCATCAACATGGATACTTCTACAGAATACAGATCAATGTCTCTGAAATTTGAATTCACTGTTAATTTGAACTTTAAACTGAGTACAATCTGCAATTGTAACTTCTCTGCTAATATTCATCAATAGGAAGTAAGAAAATGACACTGTTATCTGTGCTCGAAAGAGCAAATGCAAATAGGTGTTATAAAATGGTCAAAGTAAGTGGTGCTCAGATTTAAACCATATAGCATTCCTAAATCCGTTTGAAAGCTGAGTTTATATACTCTGATTTAAAACTCAATTTCTGTTTGCAAGCTAAGTTTATATACTCTGATTTAACACTCAATTCATGTCCAGCTCTTCCCAATCACAAATCTGGGATATATGACGGGCAGAGCAATTAAACATGTAAACAGATACTTGACTTTTTGCTCATTCCTATACACATGCCTATCCTGAGTTAAAAATGAAATGTGTAAATTTTTTAGTGTGCATACAAAACACATTAACTCGATCTGAAAACAAGGTACCAAACTCAGATTCAAACACAGCACACTCCTGTCCACACACAATTAGAACCAGATGCATGTGCTTCCTTCCAGCTATTGCTATCACCGCAGCCAAAGAAACCAACCAATAGCATTCTAACTTTTAATTTATAACTTATTCTACGAAGGCGATTAGCAATTCACATAACTTAGAATGAATGGTTGGCTCCAGGTGCATTTTATATGCCTTACAAAGCCAATCAACTAAAGTACATAGCTGTCATCAGCTGGGAATTAGCACTCGCTACCAATCACTGATTCCCAGCATTTCAAAATCCCAATGGGCTAAGCAAGGAAGCATTTCCGCTGTATATTCACCCATTGGCACGAGCAAGAAGAAGATAATTAATTGTCTCGATAATTAATCATAGAGCTGTAATTACACCAGCTATCGCCACGATTGAGAAAAGGGAGCAGTAACTATTAATCAAGCATTGTAGAGAGGCTGTAGATAGCATGACATTGGCATTTCTCTTTGGACTCTCACAAAATTCCAAGAGGCCAATTGGCATTCACACACATATGCCAGTAATTACAATATTCTGTAACTCATACCATAGTACAAGCAAATTAACAAGTTCATACTGTAGCATGCAATTGACACATGCACAGGCACTATCTTATTTCCAGAGAACAGAGCTCGAGAAGTGGATATGGGATTGTGCTGTCATGGGTAAATTAACTAATGCACGGGCATTAATAAACCCAAGAATGCAACCAGATGATAAACAGAAAAACCACAGAATAAAGTGACCAGTCACATGCCATAACGAAAGATATTTGCCTGGGAAATCCAAATGGGAAAACTAGCAGTTTTGGTGTCGGGCACTGGAGGGTTATTTTTCTGAGGAAATAGTTACAGAGATGAGCTGCATTCTCAAGCAGAGACTTGGTGCATTTTTCAATCACTTACAAACTTGCAGATGGCTTTGGCTCAGAGACAACATTCAATCTTCGAAAAGCTTTCTTCTTCCGAATCCTTCATCTTCGGCCACTACTCTATTTCTCCATTTATTCTGAAGTTCCTCTCCTCCTTCAATTCGCTTCTTCTCCATAGCCTTCACAGTTAATGGGCTGCTTTGGAATGCCAACCATCAAGCGAGTCTTTTCATCTCCCATGGTTTTTGGTTCATGGACAAACTTTGCAAAAAAATATTTTTTTATTACAAAGTTGAAAACACAGTATTTGGAGGATCAATTTTGGATCATAACCTATCAGCAGGGGCTGCAAACAACCCATGACATAAATTCAACAGATTGAAAAGCAGTACTCATTGATGAAAGTTCACAGAGAATTGAATTTTGAAAAAAATTATGTGTCAATTCTCATTGTGAGGCCTTTCATCCACTAAGCTATCTAGTTTGTAGATCACACGGTGTAGCACATTGCATTCATTTCCTTTCTGAGATTGCATCTTTCCCTGAATGGACTATTATTTTTTCCCATCTAATGCATTTCTCGAGGAAACCCACCAGGCACTTTTCCTCATTCCAGGGATGGTACCCAAGGTAAATTGGATTCTATATAAGCTCGAAGTTTTGCCAATAATATAGTCTTTAAGAGCTCAACATGTCACCTATGAGAATTGAAGCTAAGTAGGGAGAATAACACTCCTCTCAAATGCTTGGACTAGACCCAATTCACCCCAATGAACTATTCTCTATTTATTCAACAAGTTATTTTGTGTTTGCTAGCATTGTTCGTGACTTGCGAGACTGGCCCCTGATCTAAGAAACTACAACCCAAGGGCATCTAAGCCATCAAAATCACCCGGGGATTGCACCCAACATAGGCCATACCAACCCTTCACATGGCTGGATTTTTTTTAGTATCCTTCCAACTACCATGAGTTTCAAACATTGGCTGCCTTACAGAATGAACCACTAGAAATTTAAGCTCACTAACAAGGTTTGACCATTTATTCACCAAGTTACTTCTCAACTTACTTAAAAATAAATCCACACCTTTGGAAAGACTGAGATTTATTAAGTATCAATTGTTAAGAAATGGTACTGGTTATAATTTATAGCTATATTGCAAGAAAACTCTCATATAGGGCCGTACCAAGCTCATTTCCATATGAAAACATAGAAACACGTGTGGTATGGCATTGAAACACATTTCCAGCTGTACAAACATATCCCACATGTGGGAAATACATTTCATACAGTTGGAAACGCATTTCTAGGCCATGCCAACATCTATGTAACATGTTTCCAACACTACATCTGCTTATTTTGACTTGGTCTGACTCAATTTTTTACCAGGTTGGCCAAAATCTGACAATTAATGGTAACGTTCAATTCTTAAAGTAAAGGATAAAAAAATTAACATTTCCTTTCTCTTTCCTTTTTTATTTCCTTTATATACCTTCATATACCTTCTTTTCTCTATTTCCTTTATCTATATTTTAGTAGATAATAGAAAAAGGAAAGATAAAGGAAATGTTAACTTTTTTATTCTTCTACTATTATTTTTAACATTACGATTAATTGTTTAAGGATCTTTGAGAGCGAACCTCCAATGGGCAGCTCAATTTGCAATCACCCTGATATGAAGTGTTATGTAAACTATGAGATTCAATGTTCAAACTCATCCGATTACCCTGTGTCTGCAAAAGGGGCATACATAGGTACCAAGAAATATAGTGGTAGATGTGGGAATCGACACCGTGTAACGTGAGTACAAAACTGGCCTAGCTGCTAATTCCTCTAGTTATAAAAGATCTTTGACAGTGATTCCAACCTCATCAGACTTCATATGGGAAAGCAGAATTTCATATCCCACTGAGAATTCAGCAGACTTAACAGTTTTCACAATTTTTAGGATTGGCAAACTGCAGCATTTTATTGGATTCTATTATGTATGAGTATGAGATTGGCATTTAGCCAAGAGCACCAAGCCCTTTATGTGCCCTGATGTTGGTCCTATTGATTGTTGAACTTTATCATGGCCTTAGCAAAAATATACCTTTCACTAAAGCCAAAATCGTTGATTAAGCATGTTAAATTTTTTCTACCATATTTTAAGGCTTGGATTAGGCAGTTTCATCAAAATTGAATGGTGTTGATTGATGTCCATGAAGGATCAGGGTAGAGGCAAAGGGTGATACCAATGATGAGGATCCCGATATAAGCAATGGTGGAACATTTCTTGTCATTTATGTTCATTATTTAAAAGTTCTTGCTCATTATATATATATATATATAGTCACACACACTTCCTCGACTCATACACGCTTCCGTGTATCATGCAACTTAGATTTATGGCATCTATACGAAATGTTTGAGAATCATATCTATTATATAGTCGCCATCCAATGTATAGTTTGGGGAATTATAATAGAGACAGTAGTTCAAAGACATTAGTTAGAATTTATGGCACCCATCTGGAAAATTTGAGAAACATATCCATTATAGAATTGGCATCAAGGGTAGGGTTTGGGAATCATATCTTTTATATCTTTGTCGAATCAACAACATAGGATGTAATCACCTATAATATATATTGTTTAGCAGAATGTGGAATTGGAAAGTGACACACGGGGTTCAAAACACTTTGTTACTCTCCAAGTTTAGAACAAATTGTGCATTTTTTGTTTAATTTTTTACAGCATTCATGGCTCAATCAAGGGCAGCAAGGAAGGGGAAGAATGCCCCCATTGGAGATGCCCCTCTTGTTCCAATTTCATCAAGGTCTGCTGCAAGTGTTCCCTCTATTGCAAGTGGGGCTGCAATAGCAGCTTCAAATGTTGAGGGAAGACAACATCCTCAAGATAACAAATATCCCTTATGGAAATGTCACAAAAGAGCAAGGGCCAGACAGCAAGATGAAGGGAGGAGGCAATGTTACTTGGAAATGCAGCTATTGCAACACTAATTCATGAGCTCATATTACCGTGTGAGAGCTCATTTGTTGGCTTTACCAAGTTGTGGAATTGCAGCTTGTACAAAGGTGCCTTTAGCAAAGAGAAAAGAAATGGAAAGAGAAGCCAATGTTGCTATGGCAAATGTGGTTGCAAAATCTATAAAAAGAAACAAGAATGATGACCCCCTTCCATTCTTGAGGAAAAGCAACAACAAATTCTCATTTGAGAGTTCTGGTGTGGGACAAGCAACAAAAAAGGCAATTGCTCTTGGTCCAATGGAAAAGATTTTTTTAGAAAGAGAAACGGAAAGAGCTTGATCTCACCATTGCTCTTTTTTTTCTATCAGAACTCCATATCCTTTAATGTTGCACGCTCACCTCTATTTATTGAGATGTGCCGAGCTCTATCTCAAGGAGCTCCATCACCGCATGTGCCTCCTAGGTCAAAGAAGCTTAGAACCACATTGTTGACGAAGCCAAAAAAAGAGGTGGACAAAATGCTTGAGCCTATTAAATCAGCATGGCCAACATCTAGGGTTAGCATTGTTTCTGATGGATGGACAGATCCAGCACGGCACCCACTCATCAACTTCATGGTGTCTTCCCTGAATGGTTCAGTTTTCTTGAAATCAATGAATGCACTTGGACAATACAAGGATGCATAATATATAGCTGAGTTGTTTATTAAAGTTATTGAAGATGTAGGTGTTGATTCTTGTGTGCAAAATGCACATGTTTGCAAGGTTGCAGGCATGATTGTGGAAGCTAAATATCCACAAGTGTTTTGGACACCTTTCATTGTCCATTCATTCAACTTAGCACTTGAATCTATTGCTTTTGATGTGCTTTGGATTGGAAGCATTATTGAGGATGTGCGGCATATCCGCAACTTCGTACAAAATCATACAAATGCCCTCATAATCTACAAGGAGTACACCAATCTATCATTGTTGAAGATTGTGGATACACGGTTTGCCTCTTCATTCATCATGTTGAAGAGGTTGAAAGAGGTCAAGACTGCTATTTGGGCCATGCTTATTTCAAAGTTTTGGTCTTTTTGGAGAAAGAGAGATCAAGCAGCCTCAAAAAGAGTGAAGGACTCAGTGTTAGATGATGCTTGATGGGAGAGGGTAGATATACTTATTCAAATCATGGACCCTATCATTTCTTTGCTTCGATTTGCACATACAGACCCCAACCCATCCTAGGAGAGGTTTATGAGGGGTGGGATTCCACGATTGAGTCTATGAGGAGCATTATTTTACAGAGTGCCCCGAGTATGAGATATCATTAGAGGCCTTCTTCACCACCATACAAGATATTCTTGTCAGCAGATGGGACAATAATTGCACACCTTTACATTGTTTGGCTCACCCATTGAACCCGAAATGCTACAACCATGAGTGGATGAATGGTGGACCTTCCCACAGATTCCCGCATCACATGGATGGTGAAATCTCACAGGGAGGAAAGATGCATTCAGGCGGATTTTTCTGGATAGAGCATCCCTTGAAGAGGTGGAGGATGCTTTTGCAGAGTTTTCCACTGGCACTGGTCGATTCGCAAGATATGATGTGATTAGAGATAGGGGGCGAAGAAGCCCTATTCTTGTTGGGCAACTCATGGGGCAATAAGCCCTCCTCTACAGCAGTTAGCCATGAAGCTCCTCTTTCAAGTGACTTCATCCTCTTGTTGCGAGAGGATTTGGAGCACTTCATCCTCTTGTATAGTGTCAAGAAGAGCAGGCTTGAGCAGTCCAGCGCAAAGACAATGGTGTATGTGCACACCAACCTTCATCTTGTTTACAGGCGGAGGGATGAGAGGTTGAAGGGAAAGACAAAGATGTGGGATGTCTTTCCTTATGATATGGGTCTGGACAGCAGTGTTGAGTTGGCATTGGCCAACTTGGATCTTAATGAGCCATTGCTAGAGCCTGTCACATTTGATGATGGTGATACGGTAGAGGGGTCATCCTCCACACCAGCATATGCAGAGATGACTTTGGATATAGAGGAGGATGCAGCAGAGGAGAGCAGTGGTGACTATGATGATGTGTACAGTGACGCTGATTTTAACGATGAGGATTAATGACTCATGAGCTACCTACTGCCTTGAGGCTTGTAGACTTGTTGTTTTGTATTTGCTATTTCTATTTGCCATTGGCACTATACTACCTATGTAACACATTTCGATTTTGATGACATAATGAGAAAACTACAGTATCTTGTCTTTCCCCTATTGGATCATTGATGAATTGAATATGTATTATGATTTATCGTTTATGTCACAATTGTATTTCTATGCACAATGTTACTTTGTAAAACTTACATCTGGATGAAGATCTATGTTTGAATCAATGAATTTGTATCATGAATGAGAATTTGTGTAAGAAATATCTAATTTTGATATATTTCCGGGGGGGCAACGTGTCTGTTTCTAACACTCGAATCCCCATGTCCTTCGTGTCCCATGTCCTTGTGTTAGGTGACTTAGCTTGCAGGGAATGGGTTTCGCAAAGAGTGTCATGTTCCGAGGGACCAACATGTCTATGTCTGACACTCGAATCCCCGTGTCCTTCGTGTCTCATGTCCCTGTGTTAGGTGACTTAGCTTGTAGGGAATGGGTTTCATGAAAAGTGTCATGTTCCAAGGGGCCAACATGTCCATGTCTGACACTCGAATCCCCGTGTCACGTGTCCCTGTGTTAGGTGACTTAGCTTGCAAGGAATGGGTTTCGTGAAGAGTGAGGCGGATGCAAACCTCTACTACTTGGTGGTTGGGGGTGAGGTTCTCATTCTTGTTTCGTATGTGGACAACTTGTTTTTAAAAGATTCACTAGGGCTCATAGACGAGTGCAAGAGGGACCTTGCAGCGGTGTTCGACATGAAGGATTTGGGGCTTATACACAACTTTCTAGACATCGAGGGGTGGCAGAAAAATAGGAAAATTTTCCTTGGACAAGGGAAATACTACATTGAGATCTTGAGGGGGTTCGAAATGGAGGATTGCAGAGCCATGTCTGCACCCATGATCACAAATTAGAGGAAGGTAGACGCATCCAGGGAGAACAATGTGGACCCCACCTTCTACAAGCAATTGATTAGGTCTCTCATGTAATTGGTCAACACCAACAAAATATATTCTATGGAGTAAACTCTCTCAGACAGTTCGTGGTGGAAACGAAGAGAGTGCATTAGACAACAACAAAGCATGTGTTGCGGTATTTGTGTGGTACAATCGAGTGTGGGATTGAATATACTGATGGTATCAGGTTGGTGGGCTATCCTAATGCAAACTGGGCAGGTAATATAGTGGACAGGAAAAGTACTTCAGGGTGTTGCTTCAGCATGGGATCTATAGTTGTCTCTTGGTACAGCAGGAAGCAGAAGTTTGTGGCACTGAGTTCTACAGAGGCAAAATACATAGCAGCTAGCATCGCAACGTGTGAGACCATATGGCTTCAGAAGTTGTTAGTGGCCTTGTTTGGTCAAAGAGTTGAGACAACAGTGATACACTACGTCAATTAGAGTTGCATCAGGTTATCTGAGAATCCAGTGTTTCATGACATGTCCAACCATATAAACATCAAGTATCATTTCACCAAGGATTGTGTACAGCATAAGATAGTTCAACTATAGTATATACCTACGGAGGAGCAAGTCGCAGACATTCTGACGAAAGCCTTGGGGAAGGCGAGATTCATCTTCTTCGTAGACAAGTTGGGTGTTATGTAAAACACCTTCCTTGCTAAGAGGGAGTGTTAGTTTGTGTAGCTTGAATAGGTGTTGTTCTAATCTCAGGTGGTGTCTATGAGGCTAGAGACAATTGGATTAATTATCTCTAATACCCAAAAAAGTTTCTAAGGAAAATTGTCTTTATTAGAATTAATTAGTCAACTTAATTATTCTCCTAAGTCTAACTTAGGAAAAGTAGTTAATTAATTAGGTTTAATTGAGACAAGTCGTTTTTCCTCTTGTGACTTCTAGAAAACCCATTTGATGGTGTCAAGATGACCTTAGCCATCAATTGAGATTAGATCATGGTCGTTAATTGCTCAACGAGAGATTATACGAGGAAATAGATGGGAAATTGGAGAACGCATTCAAACAAGCATAATTGCAACAATAGCAAGGGTACAGTGATAGTGTGGAGGACACCAACAGTGGGGTTTCAACAGGAGAAATTGACGAGATAATTTCCAAAGAAATTCTTCACAGAGATTCTAGTATTCTAAGAGAAGGAAGTGTTGCCACACAATCTAGCAAGGGTCTTAGGAGTACCTAAGGGACAACTACTAGACCAAATAACAACAATGGGACAAAGACCCACAATCACCTCAGTCTATGTCCCCTGCTCTTTACGGACTTTCACAGATGGGAGGAGTCCCAATATGAGGGAAATCACAAATAATGATAGATCATAGGATCAATGACAAGTATGATGTGATTTCCAAGGCCCATTCAAAGGAGAGGCTCAATTAGGGCTTAATGCTTCAAGAGAAGCTAAGGGTTCTCCAAGAAAGACCTATAAGGAACACCACGACCTAGGATTAGGGATTTTAAAATAATAATGAGTATGCCTACAATCAAGTCTTTTGAGATGAGACAAGACCTCTCTAGGGGCTTTGTAAGATAATCCTTCTTCAAATAGGGTTTTCGCTCCACTAGAGGGACCCAGAAAGACTCCCAAATGAGACCTTGATTTTTTGAGTAATCGTGGGAGGAAGTCCTCTAATATGATCACTAGGTCAAGCTTAAAATAGGAAGGGGTCAAGGATGATTGATTTCTCAAATTTTTAAGTGCAAATGACCCTCAAGAATACCACCAACCATAGACATTCAAGATGGCTCCAAAGATGCAGCTAGGGCTTGAGCTTTCTCACCAATTGACTTTGGGAATTGCTCCAAACTTGGAGGATCACTAGAGGAGACACCAATGTGGTAGCATATTCAAATGGTTTGGCAAGATCACCCCTCTAATCTAATTTGCAAGCAACCCTAGCTAGCCATCTAGGGTAGGGGTCAAATTTTAGAAAAATAAAAGAGAAAAATAAAAGAATAAGGATGGTGACCACCAAATTTTCATGGACTAATGCCTTACCCTTAGGCTATGGAATCTATGTGATTCGAATTTGGCCAAAGTTGTCGTCAAGGAGGCTAAAAAGTGATGCCCTAGCACCTACTTTCCAACAATTACCCACCCAAGACCTATGGACTTTTATGGAAGAAAATCATATTTCAATCCACTAGGAACATTCATCTACTTGTTATTCAATAAGTAACATGCACAAATTTGAAATCTAACAATTTTTACAATGAGATTCAATAATTAGGGAACAAGAACTTGTAAGTTGCAAAATTTCCGCACATTAGACATTATTACGTGGAAAGATCTTCAACAAAATCACTTATAAGATAACAAGAGATATATCTAATCCAAGATCAAGATAGCGGCTCCAAGAAAGAACAAGACTTCATATTCCAAATATATCAAAATGCATCAAAAGAGCTCCAATAAACATCCAAAGAAAAGTGCAAAATTCTCAAGAGAGAGATATCCAAGTGTGATGATGATGTTTGACACAAATGAGGCTTAGCTCTATTTATAATTTTATATGAGCCTCTTCTAAGTCGAATTACCCTAAGATGCCCCTAAAATTATTTTAATGTACAAAAAAACATAACTTTGGTGACAAGCCCACCAAATAGCTCATAAAGTGTAGAATAAGGCATCCAAAATGAAGCCATAATGATCAAGCAAGGGTGTAGGAGGGTCGTTGGAAGGCCTAATCGAGTCGTCAAGGTGCCATGATGAAGGAAAAGGATCCATAAATGATGGTCAAGGGGGTGGCCCCTTGATCTCCAAGTTAACATCATGTGGTGCTCCAAAGTGGCTCTAGGGCACAAGTAGTGGTCTCATGGGTCTCCTGGTGTAAGAATATGCCTGTAGACTACTCCAAATGAGGGCACGTAAGATGGTGCTTGCCCTCCCATGTCTCAAGGATGAGACAAACCTCCTTTGGACCTCAGATAAGCTGCAAAACCATGTATACAATGCTAATCCAGTTGGAGGCATTGTTGATCTAAGTGCATCATCTTGCATATAATGAGGGGCAATGAACAAATTGTTGAAGGTGTTGAGGTAGCCCATGGCATGAGATAATGCTCTGTCACATGATGGAAAGTTGGAAACCAATGCCTCTCAACGGATCCCCTACAAGTGTCAATATGATCCTCTAGTGAGCTTGGGCCCCAGTTAAGTTGCCCATCCCATGATGAAACCACCTTCCAATCTTGTATAAGATTCAATGCGTCTCCTCACCTTCATATACAATAATTCCTTAGTACAATTAAGTAAATAACCTTGTTAATCAAGGGCAGAAATGATACTTCATAGTGGGTTTCCCTTCCAAATTTGGGGCTTTGAACATGTAATGGTGTAACCTCCCTAGGTAGGAGTGGCTAATAAACAACTCTATTAGGTCTGAGCCCCTAAAGGGAAGGACATGTCCAAGGTACATCCTTCAAGTGGTAGGGGTCATGTGGATAACGATGAGGTGGATGGGGACACAGGGGTCTCAAGGCCAAATGCCCTACGCTCAAGGATGGTAATGATGAGGGATGTCCACATATTTGGGTGTATGAATGTAGGAGGGAGCAATCACGGTACATGAGTTATCCCGGCCTTTGTTTTTCCACCCTTCTTCATTTGTCTTTTTCCTTTTAATGATTTTTCTTTTATTTTATTGCCCGAGTCTCTAGGGGATGAGAACATGATAAGTATGATATAGCAATGATTACCCCCTTAAGGTGGGGCAATTCATCGCCCACCGGGGGTCGGAACATACATGGGTTCCTTAATGATGCAGGGGAGCACTCATAGGGGCCTTAGTAACCAAGGTGATGGCCATAATGATAAGGGGTAGAGCTCATGTTTGGCTTTTAGTTTTTCCCACGTGCTAAATTTTATTGCCAAGCCATCATTTGCATTTTGTAATACATTTCCTTTTGTATGTGGCCATGTTATGCTTTTATCTTTTTTTTAGCTGCATCAACCTTCGAGGCATCGTTCCAGGCCCAACCCAGACATGTGAACAAGGAGAAGGGAGTACCAGAGCCTTGTGGACCTAGTGGTCATGTGGACTCAAAGAGGGAAGATGACGAAATAAGGCATGTAATGTACAAAGGGGAGTGAAAAATGTGGAACAGGAAAATGAGGTCGTGCTACAAAAATCGGGGTTTCCCAAGTAGTGCTCATCCTAAAGTTGTAAGCTAGTAGGGGAGATCCCACGGGACTAGGGTTGAAGATTAACCTCCTCCAGTTAAGGTAAGGGAACATGACTACAGTCAAAACCCTTCCTCCTTCCAAGTCACCCAATAATTCATACCCAAGTGTGCCCAAGAAAAACAAGCATAAGCACCCAATTACATAATGAAAAATCACACCTTTAGGAATAGATGGCCCACCTTCAAACATACGATCTAGACAGAGGGTCGAGGGGACATATGACTAGCTCAGGGAGCAGAGACATCTGGCATAATATCGGCTACAACGATGGCTGTCAAGGGGTGTTGGTTGTCGGTTGAAGACAAATCTCGGAGAAAAATCTCTTATGGGGTCACCCACAAGTGGTGGGTAACAAGAACGAGGCTAAATTATTCTGCGAGAGGGAGGTTGATTCAACTAGTGCAAATTGCCAGTTTATCCAATGTGAGTTGTTGGAGCTATAAATCAATTTATATTTATCGGAACTATTTTCCGAAGGTTGAGCGAGTTCCTGCAAGAGGTCGTCTGCATTTCTAGTCTACCAGTGCAAATTGTTGGAGGAGGTGTGAGTTGCACAAAGAGGGTCGAGTTGGTTTGCAGAAGGAAATTGATGGATTTCCAATTCAATTTTGCCAGTATAAGTGAAAGAAAAATATTGTCGGAGCTTAGCCAGTGTCAGGCAAGCAGTTGATGTAATCCTTGATTTGCTTAAGAATTAATAATATAAACCCTCATCTACAGAACTGCTTTCCCCCACACTAGGGTTTTTCCATTGGCATTTGTCCAAAAATATCAGTGTCTATTATTTTGTGTGTGTTATTTTCTCAGTTCCTCTGATTTAATTTTGGTGAAGTTGCAGCAGTTTTTTATTCAATATTTGCCACACATAATTTGTAGAAGACATAATTTATTTTACAAATAGGTGAATTATAACCAGTAACTGCAACAATATTAAAAAGTTCACACTCTATGCACTATGTACATCTCTTGATGTTGCCACAACACAAAAGATAAAGTTGATTGCAAACTCTATATCCAACATGGTTAATACAAAGTCGTAAAACATCTAATAATCCACCGACTCACTAACCACATTGGAGTCAATGATGGATGAAACATTCAAAACTTCCACAATTGATGCATTATTTGGTTTGTGCAATTAGTGCATCTCTTCTACATCATGGTAGCACAACATACTAATATTGATACACCAGGATTTTAAGCTTGTAATGGCCCTTAGAGAGATTAATTTGTCCCTTGCACTTCCAGTTGAACTTTACCACTCTTTACATTCATCCTGCAATTCCACCAACTAAACTAAACCACCATGGCTAACAACATTTTCTCTCACTTTGCTCTAGAAGCAATTTTCCATCACCCTGCTTAAAGGCTTTATTCTACTCATCCTTTTAACACCACAATATGTGATCATTTTAATACAAGAGCAAAAAACAAAAGGAAACTCTCTAATTTCGCTTACTTTTCCTCATTGGTTTCACAATTAGCCATTCCTCTCTCAGTTCAACAAGTTCCTCCAAAATGTTCGAATACCACTTGGGCCTTTGTTCTCAATGTTGTCCTCAAAATTAAAATTGATTTCAATCTACCTCGAAGCCTTTCTTGCCTATTCCTAATTGTGATCTTCATGCACACTACTACTTGAATATTGTGGCTCAAACAACTCTTGATTAAGCATAAAATATGGCTCGTTTTTCAGTATCAAAACAACCAACATCATTAAATTCATAACGAGGTTTTAAATCTAATTTAGGCTAGAAAATCATTGTACTTTCATCCACAATCACATTACAGTAAGATGTTACCTTGTTAATCATCACACCAAACAATCTATAAGCCTTATGTTCAACACTATCACCAGCAGCAAACAGTAATTACATTTAACATCTAATTTGGTTCTCCTCTTCAAGAGGTGGATGGTTTCCTTCTACATTCAGGAGGGGAATGGTTGCCTTCTACATCAGGTGTTGATATCCCTACTCCTTTTTACAAATGACTTGGTCTTGTTGGCATCTACTCCCAAGGGCCTGTAGAGACAAATCCATGCCCTGTGACCTTCAACAATTGACGGTCAACCTAGGCAAAACCAAGGTTATGATTTTCAATGCTTCGAAGAAAAATCTTAGAGGCATACATTTCTACTTGTAGAGGGGAAGAGATTGAGATGATCACATCATACATTTACCTGGGAGTACAATTCAAGTAACCTTGTTTTTCCATGCGGCATGCCCTCCAACCTTGGCTTAGCAAAGGGTATGGTTACCTGGCCCTTATCGAGAGAAAGTACTTCCAAAGTCAATTTCAGGACCATCTTGTCCAAACTCTACCTCATGGACATGACAAGACCCACAGTCCTCTATGGCTCCAAGATTTGGGGGGTTAAGCTTGGTATAGATAGAGTAGGCCTAGATGGAGAGAGTCCAAACCTTCTTAGGCGCATCATTCAATGCAAATATACAGTCCCACAACCCCTTATTCAAGTAGAGTTTGGTGCCCACCCCTTCCACCTCATTGTCATCTTTTGATTGGTTTCTTTCCTCCACAAAGTCGGATCGTTCAGAGATTCAGCTGTCAGGAGAGACCAATACCCCTCCCTTGCACTTTGTTCCTCGGAGGCCCTCACTTCAGCTCACCCCTTAGGCTAAACATGAGATTGGTTCTCAGATGTTTCTAGACTTTCTCCAGAAACTAACCCCCCTTCAGATTCTCCCTTGTTGTATCAAGCCATCTCATGTCACCCAAACAGATATGGAATTGGTCCATCATAGAGGATATCTACAGAAAGTACATTCAAGCCACTTGGACTTCACTCCTGATGGGCCTAGGCTTGAAGATGTCCTACCTTGAGCATTTCTTGGAGTTACAAGATGGCATCATCGTCTACCCCCCATACAAGCATAAACATTGGATGTACTCACTCAAGATCCCTTTGGGCCAGCTTCGAGTTGGTTCTCATCAACTCTGAGCAGAGACTGATGATCATGTGCCAAGATCTAATAGAATTTGCTAGGTGTGTCACCTTTAGGAGCCAAAGACAAACCAACACCTCATTTTTTGATGCCCCCTATACTACGAGATCAGAGGGTGCTACCACTGCCTCTATAGAGATTCAAGATAATCCCTCCCCAACTTCTGACGTATCTTGACTAGAGATGCCTAGCCCTCCTCACCAAGGAGATATTCAAATGCAGATCTTAGATCCTACATAAACCACCCCATTCAATGACTTCTTGAATGATCACATCAGACTTTCAAGGTTGATCGCGCTAATTGGAGCAACAAATGATGTGTTGAGATCCAGATTCCAAAGTATTTCATATAGTAGAACAATGAGACCTCGATTCTCCCCTGGAACCCCCCCTTTTGGAAGCCAACCAGTATCATTGAGATTGTTGCGAAGGTGTCGAACAACTCATCAATTCACTCACACTCGAGCATTAGAGAGATTAGTTCCTGACAGTTCCCGAGCAAGGTGCCCCCCCATGCAACAGACTCCTCCCTAGCACCAGTGGAGTAGCTAGAGACTTATCCAGAGCTTTATTCCTTTGACCTCAGATGCTAGAAGTATCCCTCACTCCTACATACCCCCTAGGATCGTGTAGCCAAACACATTGTTGGATCCATAGGAATCAGATAGTGAGCCATCGCCACTGTCGCCCCCCTCACAATCAACGATTCTACTCGAGCATTCTTGACATCATCGACCTCCAGCCCTGGACTTATTCACTTAGTCTTCTACATCATCGGGGGACTTTAATCTGGTTATATACATGTATATGAGGTTGTCCAATTGTTGTATCCTTCTTTACTTCATTATATCCTACATTTAGCTTTAGCATCTTCTAGGAGTTGTGGTCATTCGTTGGACATTAGTAAAATTATCTTATCTTATCTTCTAGAACAAACAACAGTTCCCAAAGTTTGAGATGAATAACCTAGGTTTTCTAGGAAGAAAATCTCCTCTAAGTGAACTCCTACACTACTTTTGTAGGGCACCAATTAAGAAAATATAAAACAGTGTATATTGCTTCTGGCCAAGTCTTATTTGGCACCACAATCCAACATACACTAGGCCATCTCAACAATTGTGTGACTCCTCTCCACAACACCACTATGCTGAGTTACGAGTATATGGAGCAGAAGATTACCTTTGAATACATTTTTGCTTACAAAAATCAACAAACTCATTAGAGCTAAATTCACCTCCACTATCTATTGAATAGGCCTTAACACTTTTATTAAACTTTTTCCACAATGGCCTTAAAGACTCTGAACTCAAAAAAAGCATCAAGTTTCTTATTGAGAAAATAAGCCCACATCTCTTTGGAAAAATCATCTACTAGCGATAAAAAATAGTTTGCACCTATCCACTAGAATTGTCACCATAAGACCGCAAATATCATGATGGTCAAGACCCATTAGCAAAAAAGGAGTCCCTATTTTTCTTTTTATAGAAGAGTGAGATGGGCCATTTCATTATAGACACTGCATCTATTACAAGATCCAATGTCAATATCATCACTTTTCAAGGAAGTCCAAGAACTCCCTCCCTATCTTCTTCAAATATGCTTGGACTCAAAAATACGCAAGGCTCTTTGACTTGGCTCCTCTTCACTTAGAGTGCCCACACCATGGAACACCACCAAGACAATCTTCTCCTTCTTCACAGTGCTTACAAACATAAAAATCAAGGGACTAGCAAAGAGCAACTATACCTCTACTTCTAGATCCATAAGATCATAGTTGGATGCCCAACATCTACCCATAAGACCTTGCAACGATGTCATGTTCAAACTCCACACAAGTCTTCTAATAACAGTAGTGATCCGAATGGAAAATGGCATCAACCCATGGTACTTTGGGCGGCAACTTTGCAGATCAGATCTGAAACATTTGGTACAAAATTTACAAAAACAAATACCAGATCTAGATTCCTCTCGAAAAATCACCCAATTTCAAAAAAAATGGGTCGAATCGGAGTTCGAATGTGGGAGATATCGCTGATTTAAAATCAGCTATTTTATCGGAATTTTTGTGACGGCGGAACTGTTGCAGCGCGAATCTGAGATCTTAGAGTGTCCAGATAAGGATTTCCAATTCATGGGAAGATGCAAAATGATCCTTCTGCTTCCAAAAACAGGTTATAATAAATATTCTGAATTATGCCCATTTTAATTCTGGAGCAGCATTCGGAGTGGGTTCCCATTAGAGACATGCCCTCGCACCCCACTTTAGTAGGCACCTGCTTCACATTCATTAGTTTCAACATAGCAGCATTCGGCTTGGGTTATTTGGAGACATGCCCTCCCACCCCACTTTAGTAGGCACCTGCTTCACATTCATCAGTTTCAACATAGCAGCATTCGGCTTGTGTTATTTGGAGACGTGCCCTCCCACCCCGGGCTATGTAGGCACCTGCTACTTCATCAGCAACCAACATCATGGTTATGGGTCAAACGCATAAAATCCTTGTCATCGAAGTCCATTTGCTAGGCCGCACACTGTCAGAATCACAGTTGGTCACAAGCATTACAG
>APFE030825200.1:0-49264 GCA_000404065.3 Pinus taeda | reverse complement strand
TTGTAATTGAAAAATACTATAAGTAACAAGTCACATTTTGTAAAAGGACAGATTGTCCGCCACAATGTAGCCTTTACAGTTCAGAGGCATGAGGTTCCACATCTCTTCTCAGAGATAAGCTACCATCGCCCTAGCTGGTTTATTTCCATTTTTGGTTGTAAGCATATTTCAGAATTTTCCAATAATGAAATGAAGTATTATTTCCGCTGCATCTTTGTGTATATGGTTATCTCTATAATTTGTTGCATTCCTGTTTAAATCCAAATCAGTGGGTTTTAGTAAAAAGTTTCTTTGTGGTTTTGTTTATTGGGCATTCTCCTATTTTTCTTCTGGCAATTCAAGTTTTCAGATCTTGGGGGTCTCTACCCCAAGATCCATTTCAATCTTTCAGATCTTGGGGGCCTTCCCCCAAAATCCGGATCAAGCAGACATTCCTCCTCTACCTCAAAATCTCAACAAAGTGCAAACTCTTACAAATAGCATGATGCACAACAGACCCAATATTCCAAATCTTTCAACTCTAGCTCATCTAGAGAGTCTTCCAAGTGAGATCCACTAACTTCATGAACTTACTCAATGAATAACATCTTCTCTTCATCATCAACCTCATCATTAGTAGGTGATGACACCACGGGGCATTAAACACTCTCCCCTAACATCTACAATCAAGAAACTCTCCTAGGCTCTCAAGCTCTTGACAAAAATTTCCAATTTTGTATCTCATTACTAGATAATAGACTTTAGTTACTAGGCCTTGAATTCATAGATTAGATCTACTTTTCTAGGAGTTGTACTTACACTCTCACTTGTATATTGATTCTAAAGCACCTACTAGTCCCTTTGACCTATTTTTAGCCACTCATTGGACATTAATAATATCATCTTCTCATATTTTATCTTTGACTCTCCAAGCCTTCCCTTCATCAAATGACAATCTATGATGTTTGCCTACTAAGCACAATTTGTAGAGTTCTTTCCATAGTTATTTGGCATTCCAACCATCATTCTTCCCTTTATCAATAAGGTACTAAAAAATTCAAATTTAGACACCTTTGATATAATAAATTGTTAATGGTGTTGTTCATCAACGCATCTAACTTTGACAGCTAATCATCACAAGATTATACAACCCTTATTATTTTATGCCTAATGCAATCTTCTGAATTCTCCTTTTATCAATTACAAATCATATTTCTCCCAAAAAGATCACACTTCCAAAAATTGCTTATCATTGCATTCATTTCTTAATTCAAATTAAGAAGGGGGTTCATTTGTCAAAAAATATAAAGCAAGAGACAAATACAAAAACTAAGTCAAGGTGTGGACCTTGAAGAAAAATGGATTTCTCAAATTCAATTCATAGGCTAATGATGTGGTCATATCATTCCATTGATTTAGATCCCCTACTATTGTCAAAAAGACTTTCCAGGAGGATGTAAATGCACAACCCAAAATGGCGTCAACTATGGGATCAAACAAAGTTCAAGAAAGGGGGTAAGCGTGAAGTCAATACAAAAAAAAGTGTGACAAGGAGATTATGCTTTTTAAATTCGCTAATTGGAAGTAAATTTGCACTTGAACTATAAAAGTAAATACCTTATTTAACATCTAGGTCTTACCTCTCATCTTGATCCACACATTACCACACCCATCTACAAACTACTCCCTCATGTCAGCCAAAACCATTGTTTATGACTTGGGTTTGTCTTACACAAAAACCCAACAAACCAATCACTCATGTCAATCATATGCTCTGAAGCTCCATAATAAAAGGAATCAAAATGCATGCAAGTGGTCCCACATTTGAGCATTACACTGTTAGAAAATCAAAAAGGTAGAAAGATTTCCTTATGTTGATAATTACTTGTGTTATTCTTGTGTTCTTATTATCTTCTTTATGTTCTAATTTTATCTTTGTAGCATCAAGCAATCATCAAAACAAAACATGAAGATCAGCGACCCCAGATGTAGGCACTCAGCGCGGGCTAAAACCCCTTTCTAGGGGTAAACCCAGTGAAACTCTTTCACTAATCAAATTGAGATGGACTAAGACCTTAGATGTGAAACCCATTTTAACGATTTAACCAAAACCTAGAATTGTACTCTAAATTTGTCAATCCAAACAGTAAAATTTGAAACTAAATTTAAATAAAATACATAGGAATACCTAGAAATTAGTTTGAAGGTGTTTTGGACTATTGTTGTTTCCGCTACAGTTACCAAACCAATTGTTTCCTCCCAGCTTATCTAATATCAACCTGTCTAGTTCCCAGATCCAGCAGACTTCAGGGTCTTATGGTCCTCGTGCCCAAAACCCCAAGAACAATCAACCTGTCTAGTTCACATATCTAGAAGACTTCAGGGTCTTCTAGCCCCTGTGCCCAAAACCCCAAGAACAATTGCTCAAGACTCTGTGTTTCTCTCTTTGCTTCTCCCATAGTTAGAAATAGCTTACCTTCAGTGCTCTCCCCCCTTGCCTTGGTCTCCTCATCTCGCTTATATGCCCAAAATCCATCGTCTTCCCCTCCTTCTGATGGAGGTTTCTTACCTTCTAGCATCATCTTTTTTTCGTTAGAATTTGTTACCTTTATAATGTAATGACGCATAGGTTGAGTTCATTTATTTAGGAACTAACAATATTTTATTTAATAAAATTTTTATTTTATTTAAATTTATTTTATTTACAAGTTTTAATCAAATTACATTATTTAGAAATTAAATAAATTTACTTCATAATTCATTATAATTATTATATTTTGATTAAAGATTAATCATACATATCAAGTACCCAATTTGACATATTCATTATATCCCGGTGAGTTAGGAATTTACGTAATCAATTCATTACCCTAAACTTAGACATTTTCCAATATTAGTCAGTATGTGTACTAGTGCAGTACATGCAATACATGCATATCTAGCTATCATATGCATGTGTAATTTAGAAATTAAATAAATTACTTTATTTATTTTAATCAAATTAAATTGTAAATTAAATAAATTTACTTCATAATTCATTATAATTATTATATTTTGATTAAAGATTAATCATACATATCAAGTACCCAATTTGACATATTCATTATATCCCGGTGAGTTAGGAATTTACGTAATCAATTCATTACCCTAAACTTAGACATTTTCCAATATTAGTCAGTATGTGTACTAGTGCAGCACATGCAATACATGCATATGTAGCTGTCATATGCATGTCTCGTATGCATGCTGATATTTCTTTGTTCCCTATAACTCGAGGTGGGTCATTAGGTTAGATCATACCAAATGACCTTCCTCCTCCACTAAGTCAACCTTCCAATATGATTCAACAACCTTCAATAGTCTCTTCTTGTCCATCAACTATAGCCCAGCAATAATCCAAAATTTTGACCCCCAGCAACTCCAGAATTTTGGCCCAACAACTTCGCACGAGTTAAACAAGGAGAGAGAAAATACGACTTCCTTTTGCTTGACAAAACCTTCCTTCTTCTTCGCTAGGGTTTTCTTCCTCTCCCTTGAACTTCGCACCCTTTTTCTACCTCCAACAACTGCACATCATACTTCTTGAGTTGATGCTCCAAATGAGGTTGAATTGTTGCCTTTATGTAGTGTTTGTGTGAGGTCCAATTCCCTTGATGAGGCCGACTTGGTGGAGGAGACCAAAAAGACCTATTTTACATTAAAATAAATTTCTTTCTTGATAGATGATGCCCAAGAAGGGTCTTTTACATTATGACATGGACAAGGACACTTGACATAAACCTTAGAAGCCTACAATGGAGGCTTTGACCTAAAAAAATTGACCCAAGCATGAAACCCGTGTTTTAATAAGTCAATTTCTTTTACAATAAAATTTATTTTTTCTTTCTTTTGACAAATACATTACATCATGACTCAAGTACAATTATGAAGACCGACACTAGTTACATTTTTTTTTCAACAGACATTGGATAATTACTCATTCACCGTTGATTTTTATGTAGTAGAACTCGCAAATACCAATATTGTGTTAGGAGTACAGTGGTTGTACTCGATAGGAAATTTTTCAATGAACTCACAAATATAAATATTGTGTTAGGAGTACAGTGATTGTACTTGATAGGAAAATTCTCGATGAACTTGCAGATACCAATATTGTGTTAGGAGTACAGAGATTGTACTCCATTGGAATTTCTCAATGAACTCGCAGATACCAATATTGTGTTAGCAGTACAATGGTTGTACCCAATAGGAAAATTCTTGATGAACTCACAGATACCAATATTGTGTTAGGGGTACAGTGATGGTACTCAGTAGGAAAATTCTCAATGAACTACCAAATGATGGAAATGGAATTTCGGGCCTTGAATGGCAACAAGGTAGTGTTGAGAGGTATGTCCAATGGTGGTCCTCGAACTATATCAATTAAGCAAATGTAGGCGGTATCTAGGTATGGAGAAGTGGCTTATTTGATTACAAGGCCAAGGTCATCAACTAGCAGCTATAGGCCTTTGAGTTTGGTACTAAGTACAAGAAGAACATTGAGGCTGATGCGCTTTTCAGGAAACCAGTTGCATCCTCGCTCATGGAAATCACTAGAGATTGAAAAGCCCACCTCCTACTAGAATATTCCAAAAAAAAATTGCTTTCAAATTGATGGACGGTCTCATCGAGGATGACTGGTATAGAATAGAGGATGAAGTCATTTTCTATAAAGATATGATATATCTGATCCCTGAATCTACACTCAAGAAGGAGATATTGAAGGTCGTACATGACCCACATCTAGCAGGACACCAAGAACTCTTCGAAACATACAGACAAATCAGAGAAAGGTTCTCTTGGGAGGGCCTCAAGGATGATGTGTTGAGGCACGCAAAGGGATGCATAACTTGTCAACAGAACAAGCATAGGCGCACTTTTGTAGGACTGCTACAACCCGATGAGAATACGAAAAAGAGAAGGCAACACTTGGATTATCCAAGAGTGAGGGGAAACGAGTCTATAGTAGACAACTATCACGGGGTGCTTGCAAATGATCTTTACAAGGGGTTGGAAGACTCAGGTGCAAAGGAGGTCAAAGATTTTATTCAAATACAAGTTTCCTAAACTAAATCCCTACTATAGATTTGTGAGACAATAGGGAAATTGAGAGAGTCATCTACTACTCCATTGACTCTACCATTGTCATCATCATTGCTTTCACAATACACTTTTGAAACCAATAGCTTGGATCTTCAAAGTGATTGCGATCGATTTGACTAGCACAAACAGTCAAATGGTTAGTCTTACAAGCATTTTACAATATCATGGTCCTCAAGGATGATGTGTTGAGGCATGCAAAGGGATGCATAACTTGTCAACAGAACAAGCATAGGCGCACTTTTGTAGGACTGCTACAACCTGATGAGAATACCAAAAAGAGAAGGCAATACTTGGATTATCCAGGAGTGAGGGGAAACGAGTCTGTAGTAGACAACTATCACGGGGTGCTTGCAAATGATCTTTACAAGCGGTTGGAAGACCCAGGTGCAAAGGAGGTCAAGGATTATATTTAGAAACAAGTTTCCTTAACTAAATCCCTTCTATAGATTTGTGAGACAATAGGGAAATTGAGAGAGTCATCTACTACTACATTGACTCTACCATTGTCATCATCATTGCTTTCACAATACACTTTTGAAACCAATAGCTTGGATCTTCAAAGTGATTGCAATCGATTCGACTAGCACAAACAGTCAAATGGTGAGTCTTTCGAGCATTTTACAATATCATGGTCCTCAAGGATGATGTGTTGAGGCAAGCAAAGGGATGCATAACTTGTCAACAGAACAAGCATAGGCGCACTTTTGTAGGACTGCTACAACCCGATGAGAATACCAAAAAGAGAAGGCAACACTTGGATTATCCAAGAGCGAGGGGAAACGAGTCTATAGTTGTTAAATTATGGTATGTTCTATGCTGAGAGAAATTTATTTCTTTTCTTCTTATTAGTCACAGATTAGCAATCACATATACATTAAGTAAAGTGCAGATAGAACATTAAACGATCAATAGAAAACATGCCAAGACAAGAGACACAAGATGTGGTGGCTAGCCAGGGACAAACCTCAATGCATGGAAACCCTTTGATCAAATATTCTTTTATCTTCAATAGTTCGGCAAAGAGAAATAGTACAAAATCAAAATTCTGTAATTTTATATCAGCAGCAGCAAACCCTAGATCAGCAAAGTCAAACTTGGTCAAATGAATTGAAATTGACCTCCAATATGCTTGGTCAATTTCCAGTCAACTAGCCCTCGAACACCCTGAAGAAACATCCCTTGAACAACCCCAAAAACATAGTCAAACTATTGTTGATGGAAGTCAACCTGCTGCCCAAAACTAGGGCAGTCAACGCTGGTCAAACCTGTGGACAGACTGCGTCGATTTTTGTGCCAAAAGCTGCAGCTTGCTTAGGAGAGGTAGCCACACCAAAACCACATCCTTGATGAGTCAATGCTGGGTCAATGTAGGTCAAAGACACCTTCAGCAGCTTCTGCATCCTCCTTGCCCTAATGTGTCCTCCTTCTTCCCACGTGTGAGTTGTTCCTTGTATAAACCAAAGCTAAGGAGAGAGGGAGAAGAATGAGTGAGATGAGATGATGAGAAAATGAATCAACTTCTCTTGAATTTATATGATTCACTAGGCATGTGTGCCACACATTTCACTATTGGTCAACCTTGACTATTTGTCAAGTAAATACAAATAAATTCATATCTCCATAAATACTTGTTGGAATCGGATGATCTTTAGATCAAGCCTACACCTCTCGACAAGAGGAATCTAGGAAAAATATCAGCTGCCATAAATGAGGTGACCCACATGGAGTTTGGCCCTAGTTGCCAATTTTAACACTCTCTCTCCACTAAGGAGAACTCCAACTACAATCTGTCTGACCGTCGCTACTATCTCAGCAATCAAATACACTGCCCTACACTGCTTGGCCCTGCTTTGCTATGCTTTGCTCGAACTATGAAGAAAAAGAAATGATCGAGGATGTATCATACCCTCCTCCACTGACCCGAAGTCAGTCTCAGAGTGTGTCATACCACTCTCACTGATCCCAGATCAATGGAGGTCATCCTAGCATACGGAGTACGGTAGATACAACGATGCATCCATCGATAGTACTACTAATGGTCCCTAACCCCATTTCCCTACTAATTGATCAGATGAGAGGTACTTCCCATGAGTCCCAGACTGCATGGGTAGGATGCCTTGACAGGAGAACTAATCATCCTATCCACAGGGGAATGAATCATCCTGTCCAACAGTCGCCACAGGAGAACTAATCATCTTGGCACACAAGAGAACTAATCATCCTGTTCCACAGTCACCACAGAGAACTAATCATCGTGGCCCATAGGAGAACTAATCATCCTGTTCCACAGTCGCCACATAAAACTAATCATCCTGGCCCACAAGAGAACTAATCATCCTATCCTACAGTCACCACGAGGTGTCACCGGGGGAAGGTTGAACCTTTCACCCAGTACATAGTGCACCACCAGGGGATAGTGAGTCGCCCTGTGGTCGCATGTCGCTCCAAGAAGTACCTCGCGTCCCCCTAGAGCTCCTAGAGCTCAATACATCATACTTGACCCTCATAAGAGGGACTTTGAACGAAAGTCATTCTCGGAAAGTCAAGAATTTGACCTTTCCCAGGGGCTTCGTCAAAATGTCGGCAATCTGTTCATCTATACCGATATGTTGGAGCCTTATTGCTCCCCACTGCACCATATCCCGAATATAATGGTACCTGATATCGATATGCTTGGAGCGATCATGAAATACAGGATTCTCTAATAAATGAATACCGCTCTGTCTGTCACACAGGATCACGGTGGTATCCATTGTAAATCCAAACAGCTCACTGAAGATCTTTCACAACCAGACCCCCTCACAAGAGGCCATACTAGCAGCAATGTACTTTGCCTCGGCGGTGCTCAAAGCCACTGACTTCTGCTTCCTGCTCATCGAGAATATCGAGGTAGATCCCAAAGAGAAACAACACCCGAAAGTGCTCTGTTGGTCCACCACACTCCCTGCCCAATCAGCGTCGGTATATCCAAGGAGTCTCACATCTCCGGCAATGTATCTCAACCCATGAGTGATTGTGCCACGAAGATATCTCAACAGATTCTTGGCACCAATCCAATGTGTGTGGTGAGGCTCAACCATATGTTGACTCAACGTGTTGACTGCAAAGCATATATCTGGACGGGAGTTCACCAAGAACATCAATGCTCTGACGAGTTGGCAATACTCAATAGCATTTCGTAAAACAGGTTCAGCAGCACTACCGCTTAACATCTTGAAGTCAAGCTTCGTTGGGGTAGTCACGAGCTTGCAATCCACCATACCAAATCTCTCCAATATTTTCACCACGTATTTTCCTTGAGATAGAAAAATCTCCCCTAGTTTCTACCAAACTTCCAATCCAAGGAAATAGTGCATCAATCCTAGGTCTTTCATCTCGAACTCGAAAGCCAACTCCCTCTTGCATTTGAGAATGAGAGGGTCTACACTTGTTAGAAAGAGGTCGTCAACGTACAGCACCAGTATGAGAGGTTTGTCATCTTCAACCTTAAAGTAAAGGTTAGGGTCGGCTTCACTCCTAGTGAATTCTAGCTTCATCAGGTAGCTATCGATCCTCTCATACCACGCTCGAGGTGCCTGCTTTAGCCCATAGAGGGCTTTCTTCAACCTGCACACGTGCGATTATCAATCATGAATCTCAAATCCTTCGGGTTGCTCCACATAGACCTCCTCTTTGATCGAACCATGCAAGAATGCGGTCTTGACATCCATCTAATGTAGGTTCCATCCTTGTGAAGCAACAAGGGCTATGATCGAGCGGATGGTGGTATATCAGGCAATAGGTGCAAATATCTCGTCATAGTATATACCTTCCTTCTGAGAGAAGCCACGAGCGACAAAACGAAGCTTATACTTTTCCACACTTCCATCAACTACATGCTTTATCTTGTAAAGCCATTTCGAAGTGACAACTGCTTTGTCCTGGGGTCTGGGGACCACATCCCAGACATCATTTTTCATGATGGACTCATATTCCTCGGTCATAGCATCCTTCCATACTTGACGCTTGACAGCTTCTGCAAATGACAGAGGCTCATTGTGGATGATTGTGCTCATGATGATCAAGTATCCCTGATACCTGGTCAACTTCTTACTTTCACAGAAGGTTCCCCTGGGTGCAACATGCCTCCAGCATCATCAAGTGTCCCCCTTAGCCATGAAGGCCTCTTCCTAGAAGAGGAAGGCTCTTGCATAAGAGGATCAATAGGATCCATAGGTTCTTCCACATCAGGCATCGTCTCATCTTCCTTTTCCTTTGGTTCCCTGGTGTCAGCTTCTTTAGATCCCCTTTGAGTAGCAAGATTGTCAACTTTGCTAAGAGCCATATCTTCGTCAAAGGTGAAACCATGGCTAATCTCGATTTCCCTTTGACCAACCACATAGATTCTATAGCCCTTAATGTTTTCGCTATAGCCCACGAAGATTCCTTTCTTTCCAGATGCACCCAATTTATTCCTCTTCTCCTTCGGCTCATGAAAATATACCGGACTTCCAAAAATTCTAAAATGAGATACATCATGTTTCTTACCAGTGAACATCTCTTTGGGAGTCTTGGAACCCAATGCTTGATGAGGGCATCGATTTTGCACATATACGGCGGTATTCGCAGCTTCGGCCCATAGAAACTTCGAAAGTCTTTGATCATGAAGCATAGCACGGACAGCTTCCACAATCGTATGATTCTTTCTTTTCGCCACACCATTCTTCTCAAGAGTATATGGTGTTGTAGTCTCCCTCTTAATGCCAGCTGCTTTGCAAAAGTCATGGAACTCATTGGACTCATACTCAGTCCCATTATCAGTCCTTAAGATCTTGATTTTCTTTCGGTTTGATTCTCGATCAAGGCTTTTAAGTGACGAAACCAAGTGAACACTTCATCCTTCTTTTTCAAGAACTATATCCAAGTCTTGCGAGAATAGTCATCTGTAAAATTGAGGTAATATAAATATCCTCCCAAGGAGTTCACAGGCATCATACCAGATATGTCTCAGTGAACCAATTGCAATATATCGGAGGTCTTGCTTTGGCTTGAGGGGAATGGTCCCCTTTTGAGCTTCCCTTCGACACATCCCGGACATACACCTTCTTGCTCTACTTGGAACTCGGGTATCCCTGTCACCATCTGTCTTGCATTGGGTAGAGCTTTATAATGAAGGTGAACAAACCTCCGATGCCATAGTTCGGACTGAAGTGATGTGTCACAAGACATGACACCCAACAGACTTCCTCTGACCTGATATACTGAATCGACTCGAAACCCAAGAGTGAAAGCTTCTTTAAAATTCTTTTTCCATACACGTACCTTGCCATCGATGAAGGTTACCTTGTAGCCTTTGTCTTCCATTGCCGAAGCGGACACCAAGTTCTTTTTGAGATCAAGTACATATAGGACTTCTTGCAAATGAATTGTAATACCCTGATTCAATTGAAGAGTGACATTCCCTATGCCTTTCACAAGATATTTTGCGTTGTCCCCAAGAACAATTTCCAGGTTGGTCTCCTTCTCTATCAAATTAGAGAGAGCTTCTTTGAAACCAATGAAGTTCCTTGAGGCACCACTATCAATAATCCAATTTCCCAACGTGTCCGGGGGAGCAATAGTAGAGAGGGTCGTTGGTAGACAATATTCATCTTGTTTATTGTTAACAACATTAGATTCATACCTGGAGTTTCTTGCCTTCTTGAAGGGTTGTCCTCTTTCTTGATTTCCGGCATTTCTTTACCTCTGCCATTGGACTTGCCATTCCTTTGATTTCCTTGAGAGTGATTTTGGTCATCATCATGGTGTGAGTCCCTTTTATCAGAGCACTCCCTCGCATAGTGGCCCATTTTATTGCAATTGTAACATCATCCTTTTCTTCCACCCTTCGGTCTAGCCTTTCCTTTGGATTTAGCCCCAGAATTGTTTCATCTTTTAGCATGAGAAGAAAAGGCAGAGGGATGGCCTTTAAGTGCGGGCATTTCTTGCTCTTCCATCCTTGTCTCTTCTTGAATACATCTAGCCATCAATTCCTCAAATCCTAGGATGACATTATTGTTGAGAAAAGTAGTCCTGAATATATACCATTCAGGTGGCAGTCCTCCAAGAGTGGTGATAGTCATTTCCCTGTCAGGAACTACTTCCCCAATAGATAGGAGATCATTCTTGATCTTGTTGATCCTTAAGAAATATGCTTGCATACTCTCATCTTTGTCCTTCTTCATTTCCTTCAGCTTATTTCTAAGGAATAAAACTTGATTTGCATCACTAACTTTAAATAAACTCACCAGTCTATCATAGATTTCCTTGGAGGTTGTCAACTCGGAAACATAGGCCACCAAGCGCTTGTCGATAGAGTCCCAGATGATCTTCCTTACTTTGACTTCTTCCTTGGACCACTTGCTTTTGGCAACACGGATGCATTTGATGGAGGCGCAACAATATTGCCTCTCACATGGTCCAACACTTCCTGATCTTCTAAAGTCAGATCGTGAGACATCTTCCATCCGTGATAGCCAGACTTCTCACGGAGCTTGTCTTCGGCGGGGAAGAGTGTTGAGGACCCCATGAAGTTTTTAGGATAGCCTTGCCAACCTTCTCTTCGGTGATTGCTCTTGCTCTTGCTTGGGCTTTGTCTTCACCTCAACTTTGATACCATGTTAAATTATGGTATGTTCTATGCTTAGAGCAGTTTACTTATTTTCTTATTAGTCACAAATTAGCAATCACATATATATTAAGTAAAGTGCAGATAGAACATTAAACGATCAACAGAAAACAAGCCAAGACAAAAGAAACAAGATGTGGCGGCTAGCCAGGGACAAACCCCAATGCAGGGAAACCCTTTGATCAAATCTTATTTTATCTTCAATAGTTCAGTAGAGAGAAATAGTACAAAATCAGAATTCTGTAATTTTATATCAGCAGCAGCAAACCCTAGATCAACAAAGTCAAACTTGGTCAAACGAGTTGAAATTGACCTCCAATATGCTTGATCAATTTCTAGTCAACTAGCCCTCGAACAACCTAAAGAAATAGCCCTTGAAGAGCCCCAAAAACATAGTCAAACTGTTGTTGACTGAAATCAAATTGTTGTTGACTGAAGTCAACCTGCTGCCCAAAACTAGGGTAGTCAACGCTGGTCAAACCTATGGACGGATTGCCTTGATTTTTGTGCCAAAATCTGCGGCCTGCCTAGGAGAGGCAGCCACACCAAAACCGCACCCTTGATGAGTCAACGCTTGGTCAACGCAGGTCAACAAGACCTTTAGCAGCTTCTGAGTCCTCCTTTCAGCATCCTCCTTGCCCTAATGCGTCCTCCTTCTTCCCATGTGTGAGTTGCTCCTTGTATAACCCAAAGCTAAGGAGAGAGTGAGAGAAGAACGAGTGAGATGAGATGATGAGAAAATGAATCAACCTCTCTTGTATTTATATGATTCACTGGGCATGTGAGCCACACATTTAACTATTGGCTGACCTTGACAATTTGTCAAGTAAATACAAATAAATTCATATCTCCATAAATACTTGTCGGAATCGGATGATCTTTAGATCAATCCTACACCTCTCGACAAGAGGAATCTAGGAAAAATACCAGCGATCATAAATGAGGTGACCCACATGGAGTTTGGCCCTAGTTGCCAATTTTAACAATAGTAGACAACTATCACGGGGTGCTTGCAAATGATCTTTACAGGCAGTTGGATGACCCAAGTGCAAAGGAGGTCAAGGATTTTATTCAGAAACAAGTTTCCTTCACTGAATCCCTACAATAGATTTGTGAGACAATAGGGAAATTGAGAGAGTCATCTACTACTTCATTGACTCTACCATTGTCATCATCATTGCTTTCACAATACACTTTTGAAACCAATAGCTTGGATCTTCAAAGTGATTGCAATCGATTCGACTAGCACAAACAGTCAAATGGTGAGTCTTACGAGCATTTCACAATATCATGGTCCTACAAGTGGGTGAGGTGATAGCCACCCATATTCAACCTATGTAAATCCAAGAATGAACAATAATAATGTCGTTCAGTTTGATCCTTGCACTATTGAGTAGTCACAAGAGCAAGATAAGCAAATTCCTTTCCAATATGGGAGGAAGGGCATAGTTGATAGACAATCCGAGAGAAAAAGAAAGAGTTGAATAGTAATGTAGCTGCTAATTGGAGGCAAAGAGATATTACCGGTGCAATTATACACGATTAAAGACTAGGAATGCAACAGATTTGGATATGGATATTTTGGATTCTTATGAAGAGCTTGATGCCATAATTACTGAAGAGGAGGATCTTGTGGTTGCTCATCGCAAACAAGTTGAAGACACAATAAATATTGTTATGGAGGAAATGAAGATATTGTCTGCAATAGATCAACCAAGCAACCAAATAGATAAATACATTTCCAAATTGAGTGATATTATTGGAGAATCTAAGAAGAACCTATTTGAATCAGCTTCTTGTGTCAATGGAAATCAACTCTTATTAAGCTATTTTTGCAAATACGAGACTTGCAATCTAGAAAATTGCTTCATAATTTTCCAATGGATATTGGGTCAGTTTCTGGAATATCAAGAATGCATTAAGACAAGGAGATATTTATTGGTTTTATCAGCTTCCTTACCCTTGGCATGTGGTAAAACCAGAGTTAGTAGTTTTTAGAAAGACTATTGTTCCAAGGTTTGATCAGACAGAATTTGAGGCTAAACAGGTTTTCATAACCAACAAGGATGGGATTCAAATTCCAATGTTCATTGTTTCTAAGAAAGATATCGCTCTTGATGGTCCTCATCTAGCTCTATTATATCGTTATGGGGGCTTTAACATTAGCATCACCCCAAACTTCAGTGTTCATCACATTGAATTTCACAACATTTAGGGAGAGTTATTGAAATTGAAAATGTGTTGTGGTAGTGATTATGGATTAGTGCCACGAATACATCACATGTTTTGGATGGGTGGTTTGGAAGTGATCAAAGGAAGGAATATGGATCATTTGAGAGATCCTCGTTCTTGAAAATCGGAGAACATATTTTGTAGCACCTGAACTTGCAATTGCTCGAGTGCAAGCTATGTCGGGAAAGGGGGACTATAATGTCCTCTTCTTATTAATTTCCCAAGGGAGGACGAAGTAGCCTATCCAACCCCATAGGCTATAGTCAACTATAAAGGGAAAAATACATTATTCAATGATTTTGGGGTAACATTAGGTAAATTGGGGTAACTAGAGGAAAATTTGTGAAAGAAGCCAAAATTGGGTCAAAGTGGATGGAAACTTGTTAGCGCCTTAGATTAAATTTGGGAAAGGAGACCCCCAAGGGAATCTATCAATAAGACTCAAGAGAGAGGAGAATTGTTTTTTCATCATGGTCGTTCAATATTTTTTGTTTGTAAGTTGAGGCTCTTGAGGATTTTAAGACTCCTTTTCTTTCTGATTGGTTTCAGTGGTGAATGACTCCACCCTAGCCAATCCCTCTCTCTATTCTTTTTGGCATAATTTTATGAATCATCTTTCATCTAGTTTTGGCAAGCAAGGGAAGATTTATGTTGATTATTTGGTTTGAGGAGCAAGTCTGTTGCGCCATGATCTGTCTGAGGGGCAATTTTAGGGCAGTGAAGCCCTCATCTGAGTAGTAGGCAGCTTGTTTTGTTGCACAAAAGTTGTCTGAGACAGTTCTAGGGAAGCGAAGCCCTCATATGAGTAGCAGGCAGCTCATTTTGTGGCACCAATGTCTGCTTGAGACATATCTAGGACAACAAAGATTGTATTCTAGGCCGCAGACAACTCTTTTGGGGCATCACAAGCCTGTTAAGGCCACTATAGGGCAGCAGGTGTCTACTAGCACCAATTAAGCATTAATTCAAGGCATATGGAGGAGGTTTCCTGAACAACAAGTGTAATTAAGGGTTGAAACTCAGATTTGTTACAACGGCCCACTGGAAAGTGAATTCACTATGGCAAACTAAGTCATCTGGGCTAGCAAAGATTGCTACCTAAGGCAGTGCAGATCTCTAGGGTCGTATCTATGTAGCAGCAAGGTCTTTTGCATTGTACTGACAACAAGGACTCATCTTGTGGAGGCAGTTCATATCTAAGGTTTTCCCGAGCAGCATCGTATCTTGGAAGCCTTCAACTGAGGCAACGTAGGGTTGGAACCTTCTTTCTGTGATAACGAGCGTCTTGACTCTTGAGGCAAAGAATGGGCCTCTCTGTTGAACAACAAAGTACTGTAGGTAGTTTTTAATGTAGAAGGGGTCTTTTCTGAAGGACAATGTATTGAGAAGTGTGGCAAGAAAGGCTCAATTTGACTTTGCCTTAGTCAAATTGAGTAAATCGAATTTCCACATCAGCAAGACAACTTGGAGGCAATTCACTAAGGTGACATGGCTCTTGTCACTCAGTTAGCTCAGTAAATTCGAGTTAGAGGGCTTGGAATTCAATTATGCATGTGTGATTGCTAAATTTTAGTAATCCAGTTCAGTTATTTTCAGTTGTATTCAGTTAACTAACCTCTAACTATTGTTGGAGTCTGTTGAAGCTCAATTGTGCAGTGGCACAACAGTCTAACTCAGTGATCATCTAGTTAACTAATCAACCAACTCAAAATAGCTCATCATGCAAGGAATTTGAATTTCCCAAGTCATGGTGGAGATTCCAAGGCAGTGTACAATTAATTATATACTAGATTGAGTGTACAGTTTAGAGTATTGGTCAAGTGATCAATCCTTGAGAATTGTGCAAGGAAATTGGATCGAGTGCAGGCAATGCAAATGCGGGCACGCAAGTGCAAGGAGAGCGAGTGCAGGCTCAGTGTTTTCCAAAACAATCTCAAGAGGCTGAAGAAGGGAGAAATTGGCCAAGTGTTGGCCAGAGGTCCTCGGTCAATAGGGAGAACAGTTTTACCTTTGCAAGTGGTGCTCAGAGCTAGAGCATGCAATTGTAATAGTTTCTCTATTCAATTGATTAATGCAAAAAGGCTTAAGGGGTTTTTAGCAGTTGCTTTCCCCTAGAAACATCTGTGTACCTGTGTATTTGATGATGCATGTTTGCCAATGTTCTTTTCAATTGTGAATTAATCTCCGTAGAGCAGTAGAGTAGAATTATGGTCTGCTGATTTAGATTAAATTTCTTGATTAGTTGCAATTCTATCACCATATTTCTACATAGTGAAGGATTGTTAGTGCGTTGTAGGTAGCATAGCTTTGCATTATTAAAGTGGCAAGGAATAAGATTGCAATTGTAAGATGAATAACCCTATTGTATTAATTGATGAACTTGTAAATCACTTATCTGTGTAGGATAAGTTCTCATTTGCAGTGTGCTAGTGAAATTAACAGCGGTTGAAGTTCTTATTTATGCCCCTTGAACATTCAATAAATACATCATTTACACTCTACAAATTGATGAGTATTGTGCTATTGTTATGAAATACAAGTCAGTCATATGTTATTGGAAACCCTAGCTCAAAAAGCATTGCAAACCCTAGGGGTAAAATTTTCCTGGGGACATTACACTCAAATTCTCCACTACTACTTCAAAATTGCTTTTTCCATCAATCATGTTGCAATAACTAACTATAGCTTCCCATTTTCGCGGTGCTCTGCTAGGTATCCAGAGGTGCGTCGGCGGACTCGGCCCTCTGGGCGTCTGTGCGTGCCGGACCTGCCCCCTTCCCGTGACCGATACTCAGCATTGAGGCGCTGCGTCCTTATCTGGGCGTTATCCTCTGAGTTGCAAATTTTTGTTTTGCAGGGGCGCCGTGGGAATGTTCTGAAGCCCTCGTTCCCTTGCTACAGCCATGGGTGATCTCGGGGGTGGGGAATCCTCTCCCACCCCTCCGATTTCGTCTGAAGAAGCCTTCCGTCGTTTATTAACTCAGAAAGGGAAGAAACGCCCTGCCCCAGAGGTTCCGAAATTTATCAAGAAACTTGAGGAAGTGCCTGAAATAGCCCTGCAGGAAGACCAACCGATCAAAATTGCACTCGCCCTTGCTGACCGAGGTTTGGTCGGACAATTTATGGGACGATGGCCATCTACAAAAATCACGGATGAATGGATTCAACGCAACTGGAGACCTCAGCTGAAGAATAGTGTGATCTGTTACGCGGTGGGCAGAGGTTTCTTCATTTTCGAGTTCACCACCAAAGAAGACCGAGATCTGGTTTTCAGGAATGGTCCATACTTTATGGGAAATCAGGGTCTGTATCTCAATAAATGGACCCCGGACTTCGATCCCTCAGTAGATGTTCCTAAGGAAGTTCCAGTCTGGGTTCGGCTCCCTAACCTCCCAATCCACTGCTGGAGCTATCAATCATTGCAAAGGATTGGGAACGGTCTGGGCAGATTCATCGATAAAGCAGACAACAAAGGCCAATACACCTTTGCAAGAATATGTGTGGAAGTTGACTTAGAGGCTGGTCTCCCCGAAGCGATTAAAATCACAATGGGAGAATGGCATCACTATCAAAAGCTGGACTACGAGCAGCTTCCTTTCAAATGCAGAACGTGCCACGAACACGGACACTTCCAACGGAATTGCCCCAAATCCCAGGTCGGGACCAAGGAGGACGATGAAGGATGGAAAGAAATCAAGAGAGGCAAGGCCATCCCTAGACCACCGGAAAAGAAAAACACTGGATCAATGGGGAAGCTGCAGACCAATCCAAAGACCAACGATATCCAAAAAGTTGGTACCTCCTCAGGAGGGAACACAGAACCCATCGCGAATCAAGAAGAAGATGAAAACAGGAAGCAGGAAGTAAAAGAATCCGACGCTGAAATAAATACTCATCCAGCCTCAGGAGACAATGAAGGAAACAAAGATAAAGAAGAACACATAAGCCTGGCCTCCGAATCTGATGAAGACTCAGAAAGAGGAACCTATGAGTCAGACAGCTCACAAGTCACCCCTATCAAATCAGCAAGGGGCCGAAAATCCAAGAAGAAACTGAGAGAGGAGACAACCTATCGAGATGTTCTCCAAGGCTCCCAAAAAACTCTCAAGGGAATGATGAATACTAGGTCAGGGCGTAAGCAGGGCTCGGCTCCAAAAGGAGCCACATCCTCCCAAGCCAATAAATAATGAAGTACGTCTCCTGGAATTGTAGAGGATTAGGCAGCAAAATAAAAGAAGACGCCCTGAAAGATATAGTGAGAATGTATTCGCCTGAAATCCTCCTCATCCAGGAGACAAAGTTGGAGGAATCTATCCTCCTCCAGTCCAGCAAATCCTTCTGGCGTAAAGGTTCTGGAGGTGCTGTCAGTGCAAGAGGCGCCTCCGGTGGAATCGCTACATGCTGGGATAGCTCTACCTATGATCTGATTCATAAAGATAGCACCTCCCACTGGCTCCTCACGAAGCTACTTCATAAAGATTCCGGCCGCCAAGTAAGTATGTTCAATATTTATGCTCCAGTTCTTCCTTCTGAGAAAAAATTCTGCTGGGACTCGATTTTGTCCTATCTCTCGTCGAACAATCCTGAAAACATTATCATTGCTGGAGATATGAATGTCACTCTTGATAACAATGAGAAAAAGGGAGGCTCCCCGGTCAGGGACCCAGCTAGAGAATGGGTTGAAGACCTCATGCTGGGATGGGAGTTGGAAGATATCAAGCCCTCTTCTGGGAAGTTCACCTGGTCGAACAAAAGGGTAGGCCCAAACCATATAGCAGCTAGGTTAGACCGATTTCTAGTCCAATCCTCTTTCCTAACTTGTGGTCTATTGGCCTCGTCTAAAATTCTGCCAAACAGCACCTCGGATCACAAACCCATTATGCTAGAGCTTTCCACGGATGAAAATCTTGGCCCTATCCCCTTCAGATTCAGCTCACTATGGATTCAGTATGAGGGGTTCCAAGAGATGGTTTCAGATGCCTGGAACAGACCTGTTCTAGGTTCCCCATTCTATGTGTGGGAAGAAAAATTGAGGAGGCTCAAAAGAACTCTTAAGGAGTGGGCTAGAACAATAAAATCTCCCTCCTCCAAAAAGAAAGTGATTCTGGAAAGTCTTGCAGCCCATCAATTAACCATGGAAAATTCCGTTGTTTCTCAAGACCTTATTCAGAGAGAAATTGAGCTGCAGAAAGACCTCCACAAAGCAAGCAGAGAAGAAGAAGAACACTGGAGGCAGAAATCCAGAGCTCTCTGGTTAAAAGCTGGGGACAAAAATACTAGCTTCTTCCATAAACAATCTGAAGCTCGCAAGCAGTTCAAATCTGTCAAAGAAATTCATCACCAAGATGTAGTGGTTAAGGACTTCGAAGAAATCAAGCGGGCAGCCCACTCCCACTTTAAAGAGCTTTACTCTGCCCCAGATGATCCGCTTATGGATCCCCATGTCTATCCGATGAACTTGATCCCCCAATGCGTTCAAGATTCTAACAATTCCATGCTGACTGCTCCAATTAGCATGGACGAACTTAAAAATGCTTTAGACAGCATGGCGCCGGACAAAGCTCCTGGGCCGGATGGGTTTCCAGTCAGATTCTATATTTCCTGCTGGGCCAATATCAAAAAAGATCTTCTAAGAATGGTTAGGAAATCTCAATCTTGCACAAAAATCGGAGGCGGCATCAATTCAGCGTTTCTGGCCTTGATCCCAAAAGAGAAAGGAGCATCTGATTTCAGCAGATTCAGGCCAATCTCGTTGTGTAATTCTAGCAATAAGCTAATCACCAAAATTATAGCCAACCGGCTCAAGAAAATCTTACCGACTATCATCCCTGAAAATCAAGGAGGATTCATCAAAGGGAGAAAGATTCTTGACAATATAGTGCTGGTGCAAGAAGCTGTCCACTCAAGCTATCATCGAAAGGAGAAAGGTATGGTGATTAAGCTCGACTTGGCAAATGCTTTCGACAGAGTAAAGCATGAATTCTTGTTTATGGTTATGAGGAAAATGGGTTTCTCCTCAACCACCATTAACTGGATAAAAGCCTGCATTGCCTCTCCTTGGATTGCCCCTCTGGTAAATGGGCGTCCTACAGATTTTTTCCAAGCCTTTAGGGGCCTTAGGCAAGGCTGCCCTTTGTCCTCGCTACATTACGCGATTCAAGCCTCAGTTCTCAGCTATCAACTGGACCATAATCAACAGTCTCAAATCCTTCCGGGCCTTCGCATGGTTCTCCAGGTCAAAGACATAAATCATGCCCAATTTGCTGATGATACGTTACTGCTGGGAGGGGCAAGCATAAACTCTACTAAATCATTCAAGAAGGAGCTGGACATCTACAGAGAAGTCTCCGGTAGCAAGATCAACTTTCTAAAAAGCACAATCTATAGCTGGAACTGCTCGGTTAGGGAACTATCAGACATTTCAAGGATCCTCGAAATGGAAGGATCCAGGGCATGGGATTCTTTTAAATACCTGGGGATCCCCATCTTCAAGACCACTCCTAAAGTGGCCCATTGGATGCCCCTGCTGAACAAGATTAAATGCAGAATTCATGCCTGGGGAGCTTCTTGGCTGAACAATGCGGGGAAGATCATCCTTATGAAAGTTGTCCTCTCAAGTCTTCCGTTATACCAGCAATCCATCCTCCTGGCCCCTAAAACATTCATCAGCAAAATGGAAGTGCTTCTAAGGCGCTTTCTGTGGGAAGGAGGGAAAAACAACGAAAGAAGGCTGCATCTTGTCAAATGGGATACTATCAAAAAGCCTTTTATGGAAGGAGGACTTCAAATCCGTGATCTGGCCGCTCAAAATCTGGCTTTGGGAACCAAGTTGCTCTGGGACATCGTCTCTGGGAAACTCAGTTGGAGCAAGAAAGTCCTGTGGAGAAAATATTTCCATGGAAAGCGCCTAAGATGCATGGATCAACCTCCTCGAACCGCCAAAGGATCTCCTGTTTTTAAACTCTGCATCAAAGCTTTGGAACAGTTCGGACATAAGTTGTATTGGATTCCGGGAAATGGGCAAAAAATAAGAATTTGGGATGATCCAATTCTGGGTGACCAGCCGTTGAGCCAGATGGATGAGCTTTCCAATATTAAAGACTGGCTTCAAGTTCGCAATCTGAACACTCTCTGGGACATCTCCTCTTGGACGGAAGATGGTCTTTGGGACAACTGGCAGCTAGGGGAGGTCCCTCAGTGGCTGGATGGTGAAGCCTCTGCTCTTCTGGAAAATCTCCAAGGGAAGGCTCCCTTAAAATCCTCAGCAAAGGACAAAAGAGGGTGGGGATCTGTCTCAGGTTCGTACTCAGCCTTTGAAGGCTACAAAAGTATTATGGCCAAGCCGAATGTTCCTCCAAATCCAGCTCAATGGAAATTCATTTGGAACTCCCCCTCTCTTCCCAAAATCGATTTCTTCTGCTGGACGGTAGCCCATAATAGTATTCTCACTCGGGATAATCTCCGCAGCCGCGGAATGGAAGGTCCATCCTGGTGCAACCTTTGCAAGTCAGAAGAAGAATCTGCTGATCATTTGTTATTATCCTGCCCATTCGCTCAAGAAGTCTGGAAGGGGGTCCTTATGTTATCCACTGAAAATGTCGAGCTCCCAAGAAACATCCCAACTCTTTTCCAAAACTGGAGCAAATTATCTCCGTTTGATCTCTCCAAAAATCATCTCCTCAAAAATAGCTGGCTGTGGATCCCCAAGATCGTTTGCTAGAAGCTGTGGCTGGAAAGAAATAATAGACTTTTCAGGAATGAAAGCTGCAATCCGAGCAGAGTCATAGTGAAAATCAAAGCTCTCTTGGGTGAAATTCTGGAAGCCAACCCTGCTAAAAAGCCCGGAAAAGAACTGAATAAAGAGGAGGAACTATGGCTGAATGGCCTGGTCACTAACCATAAAGAATCTGGCGCCTTCAGTACTAGTATTCTCTCCAAATGGGAAATAAGGATGGAGGAACAGGAGTTCATCAAGTGGAGGTCAGCTCTGAATGAACATTGTCTTTTTTTCGACGGAGCCTCCAAAGGCAACCCAGGTATCGCAGGAGGAGGTGGAGTGCTCTTGAGTTCGGATGGCTCTGTGGTGTTCCGGTTTGCTTGGGGATTGGGCAGGGAAACTAACAACAGAGCGGAGGCTCTTGCTCTGTGGCAGGGTCTTTATCAAGCGATCACTTGTAATATCCTTTCCATCTCAGTCTTCGGGGACTCCAGGATTATTATTCAGGCGCTGAACACCAACAAGAATCCATCTCAGATCCAGTTATCAAACACTCTCAGGAAAATCAAACTTATTCTGTCTAAATTCCACAGGATCTCATTCTTCCACATTCCCAGGAAATTAAATTCTGAAGCAGATAAGGAAGCCAATCAAGGCGCTCTGATGAGTAAAAGAACGCTGAAAGTCAACAACATCGCCTCCCTTTGCAATATCCCCTAAATTCAGTGTTCTCAGAGCCTGTTTCTGCGGGATTATCGCCTTGTGTCTTGTTCTCTTCGATAAGTCTCTTGGCAGATTCAGAATGCTAAGCTCTCTTTCCTTAGAGCTGCCAAATGAATCAGGAAGTCGAACCCTCTTTGCGCCCTACTGGATCACCGTTTGAAGATCTCTCATTCTATCCAAGAGGATTCGAACGCCATCGGCTTCTATCTCCTTCCAGAATCCCCCTTCGGATCTGTTGTCTGCCACAACGCTCTTAATATCGATGACTGCTTCATCGCTCCATTCAATCAGGGTGTCAGAAGGTTAAGATTCCAAGCCAGCGGATTCTTTCTCCCTCCAGAGTTTATCTTCGGATCTGTGGTCTTCCGCAACGCTGTCAATTTTGTTGCCTGTTACATCGCTCCAAACAGGGCGTCTGAATGTAAAGTTTCCAGCAGGGGGGTATCTTCAAATTATGCCTCAAAGGCTTCTGTCTAAGAAGGAAAGTTAAACTTCATGCTAATTGCCAGATCATTGTTGTAACAGCTCACCGCCACAGCGTTGGCGCCATTCAATAAAAATAACCGATTTTGTCTTAAAAAAAAAAAAAAAAAAAAAAAAAAAAAAAAAAAAAAAAAAAAAAAAAAAAAAAAAAAAAAAAAAAAAAAAACTAACTATAGCTTCTCAAATGTGATGTCCATTGATTCTGAAGTAGCATTCAAGGTTTCAACAAAAATCTCAAAAGGCAAGCTCATCAAAATAATCATGACAAGGTCTTCCTCATCTTCATAATTTCAGTGAATATGGTTTAATAGGCATGTTTTAATGGTGGAACCATAATGGGTAAACTTTTGAGAAAAAAAAATAAGAATGTCTATCAAGGATGTCAAACACTTCATAGGAATGCCTTGGCTCCATCTTATTGTTGATGGAAACTAGTAGTTATGTATAAATGACAATGATTACATAGGGATATGGGTTAAATTTAGTTCAAACTTAAATTCAATAAACCTATTATGTAGTACCATCTTAAGCACATCGAAGGCATAAAATGTTTTGATTTCACTTCGATTTAACCTAAGGTTTCAAAAAAGATCGACAATATAATTGTAAAAATCTCAGTTGAAGATCGAAAATGAGGGATTTGCCCTCCATACAACCTTATAATGAGGGATATTTGGCTCCACTAAATCATGAGGACTTCACAAAGTACTTCAGAGAAATTATAATATATTTCTTCCATAACCCATTTAGTGTTAAAAAAGTTTTATATCTCTTCATAAGTAGTACCTTGATTATAAGCCTCTAATTTTCCTGAAGGCTTATATTTTCTTTACAATTGATTATATAAAGTTCTATGCTAAACATGATCATGTCTTGTGTCTAATTAAGAGTTGTTGAATTAGGGGTGGTAGGAGGGGGAAGGGTTTTATTTAATCCCGATGGAACACTGGTAACTCGATAATTGTGGGAATTGGGTATAATGACTAACAATCAGGTAGAGTTGTACGTTCTATTGCTAGGAGTAATATTGGCTACAGATATAAATCTTCCAACTATCATGATCCTAGGAGACTCTCTCATTTCGATCCAACATCTTCAAAAAAGCTCATTGCCAAAAGAAAACCATCTCAAGCTTTTGCTTCAAAGAGTGTTGAGAATCCTGGACAACTACAGCAAAAATCCTATTACCATGTGCTAAGGCACCATAACACGGAGGTGAACAGCCAAGCAAATCAAGCTTGTCTACTCCAAGTTGGGCAAACAAATATTAATGGAATTCTAGGGTGGAGAGGCATCCCTTGACACCTCCCTCCCTTCTTTCTCCCTAATCATTCTTTCATGATCTACCTTGGAGAGGCATCCCTTGACACCTCGCCCCCCCTTCTTTCTCCCTAATCATTCTTTCATGATCTACCTCTCATACTTAAAGGTTGTAATAATTTTTGGAATTGTGATTAGACGAGGTGAGCACATCTGGATCGACGTCGTGGCAACCCCTAATGAAGAGTCGCATGCAGCTAAGGTAATGTCAATGAGCTTGCATGGTCTCAATTTCACACCTTTTTGTTGACAATAAGCTAGTTTGTAATTCAGGGGATAACAGATACTTTAATTCTCTCAAATGTTCCATTGACATGTTTTACAGATCCACGGGAATGGTAATAAATTCACAAAAGTCATGCATCATTTATAATAACCTCTCAGCTGACAATACGGCACAACTGAGGAAGTTTTTTCCATTTCCTGCTAAAGACTTGGACACATGGTTGAAATATCTTGGACTTTTTTATCAAGCCAAATAAATATCAAAAAACTAACTGGCTGTGGATGGTGAAAAGGTGGAAAAACGTATTACTTTCTGGGCAAACAGGTTTCTATCTCACGGAGGGCGCCTGGAGTTGATCAAATCAATCCTAAAGAGCATTCCTATGTATTGAAATTCTATCGTAGGGGTTCCGAAAAGGCATCATCCTTTCAATGGTAATAAAAGTCAGTTTTCATTTTCTATGGTCAAGAGATTTAAGTAAACATGGAATGGCTCTGGTAAGATGGTCCCAGCTTGTTGCCCCAAAAGATCTTAGGGGTTGGGGATTAAAAAATATTCACCTATTTGCTAAGGCACTAGCCGTAAAGAATTTTGTCGTTTGTCCATTCAAAACTCACTTTAGTTTCGAGTTTTACAGGCCAATTATTTTCCAGGCAATTCCATAGTGAACTGGTACAGGTGTCCTAACAAATCAACCAGTGGGGCAAATGTATGGAAGGCATTGGTCAAGGCTGCTCCTTTGGTGGAGAAATGATTGGCATGGCATATTGGGGATGGGTGTATGATCAAAATCAGGAAGGATCCACAGTATGGTGCTGGAGACAGTTTCTTTCTGTCGCTCCCCTCCCCTCCCCCGCCGACTACAGAAGGCTTTGAGGTGATTGCATATCAATGTTTTGGCAGATGCAAGATCCCAGGATCCTCAAACTAGGGGAACAACCGGTTGGAAATATGCAGCACTTGTAGGATTAGCTGGGCCATTAGCAATATAATGGGATGGGTATGTTAACTCGCTCGTTGAAACCATATGTATATAAGGAATGAGATTCCTAATAGAATCTGCTGGTCAAAAAATCCACAGTCAGGAGAGTTTACTGCCAAGCTTGGGTATCAGCCATGGTTTGAGGAGTCCCACAACAGCCCAGTAAGATGGTGGTGGAAGGTCATTTGGGGTGTCTTGACGACATTAAAATCAAAACTTACAGCTTGGTTGGCTTTGAACGAAAAAATTGCTTACTTGGGACAACCCGGTTAGATGAGGGTGGACCAGGCCGAATCAGTATATGTTGTGTAAGCAACAGGAAGAATCCCACATGCATTTATTTAAGGGATGCAAGTATTCAACAAAGGTTCGTGAGATCATGTGGGATTCTTACAAACCGAAGATGTGGTGATTGGGGAGGGCACTGTGTGATGACTTTCATGCTCGGTGGTCTGATAAGTCGATGCTCCCTTTGAATGGTTTGCCCTGTTTCTTCATCTCTTATATGGAGGGCTAGGAATCTCTCTACTTTTCAAAACTCTTTCATACCTCCTGAGATATGTGCTGCCAAGGTGGTTGCTTTGGTTGGCGAATATAAATCTGATCCAAAGCCATTTAAGCAAAGAATTCTGATCATGCCTGCCATAGACTATGACACCGCCTGAGGGTATTTTGACGGAGCTAGTCAGGGACACCCCCCTCATTGTGGTGTGGGGGTGGTGCTATATTTTAGTCACTCACACTTCATATATCGGCAATATGCATTGGGCAGAGGGTCGAGCAGTAAAGCAGAATTTGCAGCTTTATGGGTCCTGTTGGCATTGGCAAGGAAGAAAGGGTAATCCATGCTACAAGTTTTTGGGGGTTCAAAAGTGGTCTCTAATTGGGCTAACCACAGGCTATGTCACACAGTTTGGGTTCGAATTCGAGTTCGGCAACAATTAAGTTCGATTCAAATTCCAATTTTCCAATATGGTTCGTATGAGGTTCGACTATACATATTTTTCAACATATATATATGACATAAAATAATAAAAAAAATAAAATAATCAATCAATAAAGCTATATGAGTAGCAGTGAGCACCCACGAGCCACAAATCACGACCACTATTCACTTCATGCTCTGGGCGGCGGGGACAAGCAACATCTAGAAATTGAATTGAGGAAATTGCAGAGAATACAACACACAACAGCAACACTGAGCACAATAGAGCAAGTACACTCAGACTGAAGTTGGCTTGGGAAAATCTATCGACAACCATGGTAAATAAAGGCAAACCAGCGGGAAGCCAAACAAGAGAAAACCATGTGCTGACCATGGTTTTTCTCATAAACCTTAAAACAACTAACAAAAACCACCCGAAGTCTGACCTCGAACCCCATAAAAAGTTTTTAGAATTCTAAAATTCAGCTTCAGGTTCATCTTCAGGTTCGAATTCATTGAGGTTCGACTATCAGGTTCACCTTTAGGTTCGAATTCGTTGAGGTTCGACTATCAGGTTCGCTGAACCTAAACGAATTTGAAAAAAAAAATTGGGTTCGCCGAAATTCGAACCTCAAGGTTCAAATTTGGCAAACCCTGTGACATAGACCACAGGGCAGAAATCTCCAACATCAGATTCAACTACCTTCTTCTCAACATCTGATCTGTTGAGGCCCCTTTTGAAAAGATTTCTTACTGTTGTATCCTCCGTGAGTTAAATATGGAAGCACACCGCCTCTCTAACAAGGCCCTCACCCTCCTAGTTGGCTCTATACGAATGTATATTTTTGATAATGGGGATAATATAGTCCATGGACACCAATCTCTCTTTCAGCAGTCTTCTATATCATCTGGTATTTTTTTCTCTTTTTGATATTTTCTAGCAGGCGGCAATAATGTGGTACAACAACAGGAGGTAAAATCCTGGGTACTTACTACTGAGGAAGATACAGGAGCAGTTTCGTACAAATGTTTACAGAGCAGTTGTTTTTATTGGATTACCAGTCTACAGAAAATGAACAGCTTATGTATACATTATGTTTCTTTATATGCAGATTTGTTTCTTTGAAAAAAAATACCAACAATCTCGAGACTTGCCATTACCTTCAAAACATATCTAAACACTTACTTTTCTCTGCGGTCGTTTCTGTTAGTTACTTATGATTAATAAATTTTAAATAACTCTTACAATAATTCAGTCTACAGTTGGATTTGCCAATTATTTGTTTTCTGACCTGAAGGCACAAAACAAATAGGCACAATCTGACCTGAAGGTCTTTAATTTATCCTTTAGGGGTAGACTTGCATCCAATTGTACATTGTTTGTTGTATCATAATTTTTTTTCTTTGACAATATAGGAAGCATCTTCCCAAAAGATTAAAATTAAAAAATAATGAAATCATACAGTAACATTCACCCTTTGATTCTAAATTTCTAAATTTATAGAGCTTGGCATATTTTCCAAGCATTGAAATTGTTTGACTTCATTGAAGTTTTCCTTGATTGCAGCCATCCCTTCAAATTAATTTTGAGTTGAAAATTAAGTCGTCCTTTGAGGAGATGTCTTCACAAAGACTCTTCTAGGCAATTCGTCTTTCGCTTAAGAATACATATACTTGGACACCATTCTTATCTTCTGCCAAATTTGCTATGTCTATTTTATTAGATATTGTTCACATGATTTACAAAGAGATCGCAGCCTAGTTAACTAATTTAATTAAGCTATCCTTGTTGATTTTGTAGCTTTGAAAGGTCTTCTGCAAAGGCTTGTGTATAAATCCTCTTTAGATGGTTATTTGAGATGAGCAACTAATGTGATCTCCTAAGTACATTGATTAATTATTTAATTAATGTTGACTTTGGGCTAATATTTATCTAAGGGTAAACATTAAATTATTTAAGTGACTTAAATCTAATCTCCACTGTTGATCTAAGAAGGCTAGGAATCAGGATTTAATCTTAACCCTCTATCACTTTGGAGATTAGAGATTTGGCCTATGGATAAATTATAAAGAGAGCCTACGGGAGAGGATGAAGATACATTTGACATTGAGATTCCAGGACTGAAGAGAAGGGAAAAAGATTGCAGCAAGGAAATTTCAGGAAGACTGTTTTGGGCAGAATTTTCTGCTATTGTGTGATTGATTTTTCATATTTTATTTCTGCTGCAAATAAATTTCTAAAATTTAAAATACCAGTGAATTTATTTTCCAGAAGTTTTCAAATTTTATTGAGAAAATATTTTTTGGGTATAAAATAATTGTTGAGGTATAAATAAATCAGATCTGGTATTTGAGATTTAACAATCCTATAGTTGGATCATACAATTTAGTAGTAAAACTTTTTTGCAATCAAATGACCAGTCACTGATTATAAATCCAAACAGTCGACCTATTGAAGACATGTAATGTACATTTTCCAATGTAAAGAGACTTTCAGGGCACAGTTTCCTTTTTTAACTGCTGATTCATAACGTCAAGTTGTATATGCTAGCACCAACAAATGGAAAAGATGAAGAGTTTGACTTGAAATAGAAATCAAACAGCAAAAATTCATCATGATATCATCTATTTGAGTATGATGGAGGAAATAGCCATCAAGAAAAAGTTAAAACCAGTGTTGCACTAATCGCGATAAAATCGTAAAATCGCTTTTTTTTAATTTGCTATATAATCGGCTGAGAACAAAAGAAAATACACCGATTTTTTCATAAAAATCGCGTGCCCCTTGCGGACGGCGGGATTTATAACTAAAAAACACGATTTTTTTCTCATTTGGACAGCAGACAGGGATGCGACGGGGGTTTGGAGTCTTGGAGTGAGCTCTTGGTCATTTGAGAGGTGAATCTGCTAACTGGAGGGGAAAAACGAAGTGTGAGCTAAAGAGGAGACGAATTTTCTCCATAAAACCGGTATCGGCACCAATGTTTTGTGTTTTGTAACTTTGTTTTGGTTTTTTTCTATGTTTTTGGTTGGGTTTGGAATCTGGATAACCCATTGTTTATCAAAAGAATTCAATGGGTTATCAAATATTTTTGAATTGATTTGAATCTTGATGGGGTTTTTGACATTTGTCCAATGTTATTTGATTTTTCATTTTGTTTGTTAAAACTTAAAATTTCTTAAATTGTATGTAATTTTTTTTTAGTTTTTGTACAATGTAAATTGTAAGTTTGTAACTTGTAAATTGTAATCCTTATTTTGCCATAGGTTTACTGAATCACCATTCAAGTTTTCAATTTCAAGTTCAAAGTTCAAAGTTCAAAGTCAAACATGCCAAGGAAATTGGACCCTCTATGGGAATTTGGTGACTCTGATGGAGGGATTGATAGAATGAACTTGTTTTGCAAGTTGTGTGGGCACCATATGTTCGGAGGAGTGTACAGATTGACGTAACACCTTGCACAAATCCCTGAGTTTGATGTAGGGCCTTGCGCAAATACAAATCCTAAAATCATCTGAAAAACCATGAGATCATTGGAAAATTTAGACCACAATAGAAAGGCCAAAGCAGAAATGAAGAAGCAACTAACAAAGTCAGTTGACCAAGGAAGTGGTAGTGGTTCTACTGCAGCATCAACCAACCCGGTAGCTGCCTCATCATTTTTTGTTCCTTGAACCACACCTGGTTCACAAGCCATCTATCACTTCAATGCTTTAAAAAACTGAGAAAGAACAAGCCGACAAGTTGTTGGCCAAATTTCTCCTTTGGAGTGATATTTCTTTCAACATTGTAAGGAATAATCCATATTTCTAGCCTGTTGTTGATACTATTGCAACTATTGGCCCAGGGTACAAAATCTCTTCTTATCATGACATTAGAGGTCGGATTCTTCAAAATGAAAAGCTTGACTGCACCAAAAGATTGGAGGAGTTTAGGGAGTCATGGGCACAAATAGGATGCAATGTGATGTCAGATGGTTGGCCTGACCAAAAGGGGAGAACCCTTATAAACTTCTTGGTTAGTTGTCCCAAGGGGACTATGTTTATCAAATTTGTTGATGAATCTCTACATATCAAAGATGCAAAAACTTTATGTGATTTGCTGGATGTGTTTATTTTGGAGGTGGGTGCAGAACATGTTGTCCAAGTCATAACGGACAATGCTGCAAATTATGTTGCTGCTAGCAGGATGCTTATGCAGAGGCATCCTACTTTATTTTGGACACCTTATGCTGCACATTGTATTGATTTGATGTTGGAGGACATAGGGAAAATTTCTTTTGTCAAAGATAATGTTGAGTCATCAAAAAGCATTACAAAATTTATATATAATCATATATTTGTGCTTAGCTTGATGAGAAAATTCACCAACAACAAAAAGTTGGTGCGCCCCACCATTACACGGTTTGCCACCAGTTTCATATCTCTTCAATCCCTCTTGAATTCTATGTGGAATGTGAAGAAAATGTTTCTTTCAAAGGAGTGGCATGCTTTGACAATGAGCTACAAACCAGAGGGAGAGGTCATATACAGACTAGTTTCATACCAGGAAGACTTCTGGGCGGGAGTGCAGGAAGTATACACCGTTACTGAACCTTTGGTAAGGGTTCTTTGATTAGTTGATGGTGAGAAGTCCGCAATGGGCTATTTGTATGAGGCCATGGATAGGGCGAAAGAATCCATTCGGGCCTACTATGATGATAAGGGAGATGAGGAGTTTCAGAGACAACTCCTATGCGAAGTGATTGATGAACGATGGAATAACACACTCCATTGTCCTATTCATGCTGCAAAGATCTACCTGAACTCCGCATTTTCTTACGGATGTGAGTTCGTATTTGATGTTGAGATCATGGATGGATTCTTAACCTGTGTTCAGAGGATGGTGCGATCTCTAGCAGAACGTACAGAAATCTCTAAAGAAATTGAGACATATAGGATGGCAGGTGGCACATTTGGCTTTGACATGGTTGTGACTGATAGGACGATTAAAATGCCAGGTATTTTTTAGTTTGTTTCAAATTTCATTGTCTCTTCAAATTCCATTTTTTTTCTTATGTTTATTTAAAATTTTATTTGTAATTTTGTTGTAGATGCATGGTGGAGAATGTATGGTGCCAAGGTACCCCTTCTGCAAAAGTTTACTATTCGAATCCTCAGCCAAACATGTAGCTCCTCAGGATGTGAGCGCAATTGGAGTGTATTTTAAAAAATACACAACAAGAAGCACAACAAGTTAACACTTAAAAATTTAAAATATTGCAAATTTCCAAATAAATTTTTGAATTCATTCAACAATATTTTTTTATAATTATTATTTCATGATCTTTGTACAGGTTGGAGTCCCAGCGACGTAATGACATGGTCTACATCTACTACAATCTTCGATTGTGGGTGAGGCAACTTGAGAGGACACCTGACATGGAAGCCATCTCATTGGATGGGATTGACACCACTGTTGCATAGAGGGTTGAGGCCGAGAGGCCTCTCATGGAGTCTGTTGATGATTGATTAGTGCAGGAGGTAGTGGAGGGGGAGGAGGAGGAGGAGGAGGCGGAGCAACAAGAGGAGGAGGTGACACCACCTGCCCGGGCTATCCCTGCCACCAGTAGAGGACGTGGTCTACCTCCTATAGCTCCTAGTTCTTCAGCTTCTAGAGCATAGCAGAGTCCACTGCCAACTCCACCAGCATCTACATCTAGAAGGAAAGGGAAAGCTATGGCATTTTCTCGCAAGAGGGGCAAAGGAAATCAATAGTATTAGACTTTAGTTATTTGGTTCATTTCATCGTATATGACATTATGACTCATGAGATACATTATTATATTTTTTGTTGATATTTTGAGGCTGAGTTGGGACTCGAGAGTCAAGACTTACTATTCAGGACATGATTAACTGTTATGTGTGATGTAGCACTAAAAATGATATTAAAAATCTTATATATTAGTTCTTTTATCATATTTATGTGTCAATGTATTTATTTTATGTTGTAAATGGTTTAGATATTAGATATTAGATATATATATTTTTGTATGTTACGATTTTTTCCCGATTTTTCTGATTTTTTCCCAGCGCCGAATTAATCCCGATAACGATTATTGCAACATTGGTTAAAACACATCCTGTGATCTGAAAAAACACGAAAGAAAACCCCTTTTAGATAAATTATTGGCCCTCAGTTTATGCTACATTCTTCTCTGAAACATCTATCATGTTTCTATAACATGACTTTATAGCGTTTGAACAGCTGTCAGTGCTTCCTCAAAAGAACAAAACAAAGATTCATCTAGTGACCCACCAAAAATGTATGACCACTTTGACATTCGGAGAGTTTTTTACTGTCACAGATTATAATATTTAAATTGTTAATATGTCATGCTGGCCAAAGTACTTAAAAGTCAATTCCTACACGACACTTTCAGATTAAAAACTACAAATAATATGAGTGCAACTTACAAGTTTACAACAGCAGACCGTAGTTGTTATGGCTTATGGCATATAGCAGTGTTTGGACCAATTCAGTTCTTATTATACCCTAGTCATAAACCTAAATATTTGCAGCACTCTAAGCCTCAACCAACCACATTTCCACATAATATCACATGTAATATAAAAAGTTATAAAGCCTTGCCCTAAAACTCAAATCAGTAGTGATAAACTTTCAACCAACCTCTACAAAATTCGTGAATTTAGGGTCTCTGTTAACGACCAGCCGATGCACCTGCACAACACATGGCCATTACATATGTGATTAGCCACAATTTATAAATATTTCTTACCAATACTAAGTCATAAAGCAGAACTGGGTTAGCTAGATATGACCAAATGCTAACAAACTGCCATCTTAGCCGCTGATAGTCAAATTCAAGTCTCTGGTGCATGGCATCTACCTTGTTCACAGTATTTTAGTTCACATCAAACTGTGCATGATGGAATTGTAAATAGCACCGGCGTTCAAAATGGAAAAAAAAAATGCAAACGGAGCGTTGGTTCACTGGTGAGTTTGACGGCGTGTTGAACCATCAACCGAGGCTTCAATTTTAATGCAGTCTGCCCCTATGTTACCAGAAACAGAAAATGGGAAATGGGAACTCAACAAGAAGACAAGAAGGTACCAAGAGATAAGAAAAGTAAACCTATCCCGTTCCCAGCATGTATTATGCGAATAAAATTGATTATTAACGTGCCGATGGAGTATCAAGATAAGAATGAGAGCAAGAATGTAAGTGGACAAAAAGGGGGCCACCTGGTCAGGTTTCTGGTAACGCAGGTTTTACCATTTGCTTAAGATCAGTTTCCGAGCGGTAAGGCTAGGTGTATGTCCCTGGCAATTTTGGTGGAATTGCTACCCATCAGACCTGAAACTTAAGCCGAAGAGTGTCCACTGTTTGCGGTGCAGCCCCTCTGGGAATGTTTCTCTAAGCGTTTCCGAAAAACCGAATTAAAAAGAACAGAAAAAAGAGAAGAAAAGGAAGAGTAGTGTCGCTGGCCTTCATACAAAATAGTTGAATCCCAACCCTGTGGTCATTGTACACAAACCCACTAACTCCCAATATGCAAATAGTTTGGCCCGAAAAACATTCAATGAGGCCCCGGCAGCCTAAATCACTTCGAAAAACTACACAGGTTGCCAACCTTCATTCGGGTTAGATGCCAAATCCGGGGATTATTTATTCCAGCAAACTCACCCAGCCTCGTCCCCTGTTCACGTCTTTTGTTTGGGACGAACCACGGCGATAATAGAACCCTGATGTACTGCATATCGTTCCATCCATTCTAATCTTTGTAAATGCAAATCAGAAGCCACAATCAGCACTAGATCCTTGAAAATCAAAAGGGTACATGCGTGCCCTAAGTACATGCGTGCCCTAAAATTCAACGGCCGGCTTCATTCAGGCAAGAGCAACACGCACCTCGCTTACAAAGAAAAGATTACCATAATTCAACCCTCTGTACTAGTAATGAAAAAAAGGCTGGGATCTTGCATACCTCATATTCGAGTTTATGTTTCTCCGATTCCTCGAGTGGAATGTAGTATTTGGCAAGGCGGGTCTTTCCTTGTCTGTTCTGAAGCAATATAAATCGGATCTGCAAATGCACCAATAGCGCTCATTACTACCAACTGATTTTTCAAAATTCAAACCAATAACCTCCACTGATGATCGAACCAACGTACCATGGTGCCTGAGAACGAACGGATCCGGTTCCAGGACAAGAAGTCGCGACACGGGCTTCTCTCCTTGGCTTCAAACGACAGGAGCTCGAGAGCAACGGTGCTGTACACGTGAAATGTTTTAAAATGTCAGCAACCAAGTTTGAGTTAAACCAATCAATAAGTCCTTACAACGACGAGAACGCTAGAATCGAATACCTCCATGTTGACCCGACTCTATTTACCGGTGAGAGCAGATGAATGGTACGAATTGTTTTTTTAAATCATTTTTATTGCTTCATTGTCATTAGCTGACTAGGATGGAAAAAATAATTTTTTATATTTTTTATTTTATAAAAAATTTAAAGGATGGTTTTTTTAATTATTAATTTTATTTTTTAAACAAACTATATTTTATAATTTATAAAAATTAATATTTTGAATTTTCTAGTGGATAAATACAGGGAATTCACAAGTAGTTTTGACCAGGAATATCCAAGTTAAAATATTAATTTAAAAATGTTGAAATGTAGAATGGTCATGATTTATATTGAATGATATTTTTTTTAGGGTGGTTCATGGATATTCAGACCACTACATCTACATGAAAATCTAGATAGATTAACTCGAAGGGATCTATTCAACACCTAAACTAGCAAGGCCTAACCCCAAGGGCGTCGAGGAGATTTGACCCCGGGACCTCCTAATATGTGAGATACTTAGCCACAGGAACTCGACCAACTGAGCTATCCCTTGGGGCTTCTGTATTGAATGATATTGATAGAATGTTGGTTATTTGAACACCTTAATTCGCCAGTTTGCTTAATTGTTTCAAGCATAGAGTGGCAAATGGATCTTCATGTCATAAAGGACATATTTGTTTGATTCAACAAAAAAAAAAAAACGTGTTAATTTTACTGTAAATATATTTTGTCAATCAAAAATAGTAGGTACTCATTTCATGATCTTCCCATATGCAATTAGGAGAAGGTGGTGTGCATATTTCAAGAGGGCAAAGGTAGAGCATAGTAATAGTAGAGTGATGCTGGAAAAAACCCTTCCCTTCTACTTTTAAATGAGGCCACCAATGCTCCAAACGCAAACTCAGAGAAGATTGTTTAGGATGCATTCGACAAGGCTTCTATTGGGGCTTACTACAATGGTTGTGGCTCATTATCTCTCCACTATTCAAGGAGCTCATAAAGATGCAATGATGCAAAATGGTGAAGTCATCGAATTTCGTGGACACATAATTCATAAAGAACCCAAATGGGGCATATACAACTTTGTTGCATATACAGTTGAAAGCCTTGTCGGATGATACTATTGCTCTTGCTACTACATCAAATGCTTCAATTCCATCTGAAATAATTAGCCCAAGCTTCGAAAGAAAACCACCAACTAATTCAAACTAGTTTGATAGTTGCATATTTGGGCCTAGAACAAGAAGAAGTGAAAGTTGATGTTGAGTCAAGATCTTTTGTGTATCAATTGCTTGCATTAAATGCTTCATAGTGGAAGCAGATTCTCATGGGCTATATAGGCGCCTTTAGATATGTGGCAACTCAAATAGTGTATTATTTCACTATGGCAAGCATGATTTTCGCTCTCTTTCTCAAATATGAAGACGAGATTAGATCAAAAGTCAAAATTTATTGCATTCTTTTTAGAGCACTCATAGTGCATGTATTTGTGGTGAATTTGGTATAACTTCACTGTAGTGGGTGAGTTTCTAGCAAAAGGGTAATGTCAAAGAATGCCTTCAAAATTTCTTATAATTGAAGTTGGTTGGTTGGACTTTGACCAAAAGTGGAGCTATTTGTTAATGTGGCAAGTACCTAATCCAAGTTTCATTATATTTCTTGTTAGCAAATCGTTTAACATTATTAAAGCTCTACATATATGCAACAAATCTTCCTATTATTCCTTTAACGTGATTAAGGTTGTGTATATATATCCCAAGAGTCATGGTTATAATTACTCCAGAGAGACACTCCCCATCTGCTACCATGACACTGGGGATGTTGGTAGCACGACAATTTACTATTGTGTTGATCATTATGTAGTCGTTGGTGGTGCTTTCTTTCCATATTGGAAACATCCCCCTTAAAAGCATTTCAACTAAATCTATTAAAGCATAGCATAAAGGCAACCAAGTGACCTTTGACATGCATCATAGAACCATATCGGCCTTTTGCTCTCAAGAGACAATGATTCATTATTTTGACTCCATACAAGGAGATCCATAAGTAGTCATGGTACGTAGGACTGGCACTAGGAACTTCTAAGTTTTTTGAAATATGTTATTGCCCTTTTGAATTTTGGTACGAAGGGAGGCTTATAAGCCACAGAGTTATCAGTTTCCATGTTTTTTTTAACCATTCTATTTTTGGAATATTGGACAAAAATAACCTTATACATCCAGAGGACCATGACGAGGTTAACCTTTAGAAAGTCTAAGGCTCGGTAGCCTTTTATAGTGTGGACTTTGTTTATCCAAGTCGCCCAAATACCATGATTTTGAGCAATTTCGACCTTGTAATCAATGTAGTAATCATAATGTTAACCTATAGAATAACCTTTCTCAGTGATTACAAGCACCGCGAAAACAATACATAGTCTTTCAAAAGGAGCAATGCAATCAAATTTTAATGAATTTCTACTAAAAAGAACTTCTCGTTCTTTTAGCTGACATTCTATATTCAAGTGAATTACTCAAATTGGGATTATTCCATGTGATTATATTATAAACACTATATGAATAAAATGTGATACCTCCTTAGGTAGTAATTGGTTCTAGTTTCTCCTACTATTAATGGATGTCAAACTTTTCTCATGACAATGTCATCCCTCCAAATGATGCATAATTGAAAACATATACCTTATGACAAGACTTTCTTCCAAATACATTAAAAGAAGGAAAACAAACATAGATCACAAAGACGAACGAGCAAGAGTGCTAAGGCCTAAAAGTGACCCTGAACAAATAACCTTGAGGATCCAATCCCTGCATAAAACAACTTAATGTGGAAGTAATGGACCTATGGTCACTATGGGTTTGGCTTTGACTTTGAGTTGGAGAGTTCAACACTCAAACTAACTTCATGCTTATTAGGTGCATATGTTCTTGTCATGGCTTCGAGGATTGCATCAGCTAGGACATGATGTGTTAGGCCCCCATGCAAGCCTAATTCAACGTCTACTCTAACATAAAATATGATTTCATCAACAGAAGGATTTAGTGCACTTGAGGAGGAGCTTCAAAAGGTGACAGAGGAACTGTCAATTTTACATTTTTTTTCCCATCAATGAGTAGCCTTGATATTAATTTTGTGGCTGGATGTAGCAAAATACCGGGGAAATGTTTACATTGAATTCCAAGTTGCAGGTTCTTCATACGAGAACAACAAAGAGGTTCCAAAATTTTGATCTAAGAAACTGCCATTGACAAACATTCTATCAAACAAGCGACGGTTATATGTTTTGCAAATTTGACCAAACAAAAAACCGACTTTACTATAAGATATTATGATTTAGGAAGGGGATCAATAGTTCAGACTTGCTTTCATAAGTGTTGGTTGCAATGTTTTGTTGCTCATCAACAATCCTTTGAGTTTATAACTCAGTCAATTGGCATTAAATGGTGTCTATTTCATCCTCCTATCTATTCAACTGAGCATTGAGTCTTTGAAATTCCCCAACCAAAAAAAAAGGATTGTGTTGGACTGTTGATGCAGTTTCCATTGGAGGTCCGTGTTCTTGGCTTTATTTTTTACTAGGAGGTGTGGGCAGTTGCTACAAGCATTGGTGCTTCTAGAAGTGGTTGAAGTGAACATTTTGTACTCTGTGAAAGACTGACCAGAGGGAGGGAGACTGAGAACCAAAGGGGCAGAGCGCTAGATAGAACTGGATTCAAGACTAAAAGAACAAGAAGTAGTAGGGGGCTCAATCAACAAAGTATCATCCAGGGCTAAAGGCGGGGTGGGAGGAGGACCTAAGTACTCAAAGTTTAAGAAATGATGCAGATGGGAGGAGAGTGAGGACGAGATCCCCTAGAAAGAGCAGAGATGGACAATGCAAAAAATATCTCTAGGAATTACTTCAATGCGGGTAGAGAGATACATTCGGAGAGTCGATGAGGTAAGTGATGCCTAGAGACTCTTGTTAGACAGCTTCCATATGCCAGAGTCCTCATTGTCCAAAGTTAGAGGAGTTGGAGGAGCACAAATCAACCGAGGGGCCCCAACATCTTCAGTGAGAACTACAAAACAACCTTGAAGGACCATAGAGAATTCATAACTCCACGATGTGTCATGGACAAGGAATTCATAATTCCACACTAAGTCAAAGACTAATAATTCACAATTCCATTTTGTGCAAAGGAGAAACATTGTTTCATAATCAAGGTGGGTTAATGATAAAGCTCTAGTTTGGAATTTGCGATGTAAGGCTCCAATCATGACACCAAGTAGGAGATTATTTCCACTATCTGGATCAACATAGAGGCTATGACCTTTGTGAACATAGAAAACCACTATGCACCAAGAAGGATTAGGCCAACTACTTGAAGCCTAAATACTCATCCCCTTTCCACCTTCCATGACTTTAACCACAGAGCTTGAACTCTTGCACGCAATATAAAGCTCGTCGACATTGAAATTTATTAATTCCCACTATGTAATATTCCAAATACAAATTTTGCAGAATATTGCTTTAGAACAAATATAAATTTGCTCCAAATTTTACACTGTCAATTTTAACAAATAATTTACACAGACTGCACCATAAAATTAATGGAAAAAACTGGAAAATGTAATCTGCTACAAAAGAATAAACAACATAAATATACAATGGATCTCAGCCTTATTTTTTTAATATGGAATATTAAATAGCATGTTAATATAAATACGAAAGATGGTTGAGGTGATGCCCTCAAAAGATCAACAATATTATTAAAATGGGCTTCCAAAATAACTGATTAGTTGAAAACACTTGTGAATTTTGAATGAATTCACCAAGGGGAGAGATGAGTTCTTGCCCACTCTCACTGAATCACCCAAGGGTTTTCGTCTTGGGGCTACTAGATCAAAGAACTTGTAACCCCCTCCTCCCACATCTACCCAAGCAACCGATTAGCTGGGGTAAACATGTTACAAGAGGCCACTATGATAAGATTCAACCTCCTTGGTGACTTTAAGGAAATGGAATCGACAAAACATCACACACATTCGTCCAATATCATTAACAGAACCTTCAAGAGACAAGTCAGCCACTCAGACAACATGTCCTTGGGTCCCACTGCTATTTGAGAAACTTAGGGCAGAGTAACGCTCTCCAGACACTTCCCAGGTGAGTTATAACACTCCCTAGACACTGCCAAGATGAGTTATAATGCTCCCTAGACACTACCCAGGGTTATAACACTCCCCAGACACTGCCAAGGTGAGTTATAACGCTCCCCAGACACTACCAAGGGGAGTTAGTCTCTAAAATAATGCTCAGTTTTGCTAGCATTTCGGGATTTGAGCCACCTTTTTTCGGCCCAGAGCCTTGGACACTACCCATAATGGAATGATCACTTAAAAATGGTAAGAATACAAGGAAACAAGGATGTATAAGCAATAAATTGAACAAGACCATAACCAGAACCCTACTAGCCATGACAGGCGTTTCGTAAAACATATCATCAATATGTAATCTACAGGTGTAAATAACATAATTAAGTGTATGGATCTCATACTTATCTTAGAATCATTATGAACCATGTTCCCTCGTGCCATTTGCTACATTATCCTCCATTAAGTCATAGACACATTATCCATTCACATACAAGTAAAAACATGCTGAGAGGCATACATAGTTGTTGTCATGAAATGTGCATATGACCAACATAATAGGAACATAAATACAATAAACATATCAGCCATCAAATCCATAAATACATTAGTACCTTTACACATGAAAATCAAGGGAATGGATTTCTCATTAATGAATGCAATGAACCAACCAGAGATGGGACTACCACGTTCCAACTGACCATAGAATGGTTAAGCCAAATCTCTCTTCAGTCATTCACCCTCATGCCATATTCCAAGCATGAATGTGGGATCTCATAGAACACATCAATCAAAACTCATATAGGGCTTCTAGAGGCAATCCACTTCAACCCATCAAATAGTGATTCCACCTCACAGTCGGACATCACTAAAAACCATCATTAGATTGGTCTCCATCCAAGCCTTCTAGGGCTTCCAAAGTGTTTATCCAACCAAGGCTTCCAGAACTAGTAACTCAACCCACAACTTATACAGGGCTTCCAAAGCATTTGTCCAACCAAGGCTTCCAGGACTAGTAACTCAACCCACCAAGGGCTTCTAGAGCGTTTGTCCAACAAGGGCTTCTAGGACTAGTAACTCAACCCGAGCTGTTACAGGGCTTCCAAAACATTTGTTCAACCAGGGCTTCCAGGACTAATAACTCAACCCAAGCTAAGGAAACATGATAACCAACCAAAAACAAACAATGAAAGTAAACCCACAATCACCATGGCTATCCAGGAAATGGAAAGGCTAGGCAATCCATTGTCGATCCAAGCAATCCTCCATGCCAATGATAGATCACAACCAAGAAACCACATGCATATGCCACGCATGCCAAAACTAATGAATAAATCATACATGCAACCTGGTACCTACAAGAAAATCTAATGTAGTTATTGATATCAATACCTTCTTGCGCTTTCCTACTCTTCCTTTACCTTCTTGCTCCAAAACTCCAAGTATGCCACACTCTCCAAGAGTGCTCCAATAAACTTCTAAGTCTCCAATAGTATGAGAGAGAGAGAGAATAATGAGAGGGCTCCAAAACTGAACTGATCCAGTCTGCCCACTTATCCTCATAAGCCTTGTTATTAATGAGGCCTCTATTTTCTTCATTTTCCATTAGTTTCCTTCAATTTCATCCTCACATTTAACCAGTGACCTTTCACCTTCCTTTTCTCCTAATTTCCTTTATTTTCATAAATAAAATGCCAATTAATGCCTCATGCCTTTCCAAATCCCTAGCCATTGCCTTTTCCAATTTCCGTAGCCATAAGCAACCAAATGAACACCCAGACCAGGATGTCCTGCCTACCATTCAGCTTGGAATATGTGTCCCATCATCCGTGGTATTTATATATTTTTACATGGAATTTTTACCAGGGCTGTTATAGAACTAAATTCTCCAATCTATATTAAAGACAAATACTCAAAACTAAGATGTCCCAAATGATCTCCTCCTCCTCCTTTTAAAGATCCAATAGATAGATCTCCAATATTCTAGAAGTGTCCTATTTTATTACTATTCTAGAAGCTCCCTCTTGACTCCATCTAAGTGACTTTTTAATTTTAATTTACTTCAGCCACTTTTAGCCTTTTTCCCCAATTAGTCATTCTCCCCCTTTTTATTTTTAGTTAATAAGTGACTAATTAAAGTCACTTTTAATCTGAGGAAATAGTAAATCACCCACCATACTCTATTTGGCCACTAAGAGTGACTCCTCAACATCCCATCTCATAGATTTTCTCGTTTTGGTTCCAATGAGCTATTACACCAAGGTGTTCCATCAGATATTCCTTTTGGAATGACACCTTAAGCGTAATTAATTAAGTTATGCTCGTTAATAATGAGAATCGCCATAATGCAATGGAACCAAAATCAAATGTATTGAATTAATCCTGGTGATAGAAAATGTCAAGCGAACATCGTTGGACCATGTAAACCTCCTCAAAACTCCCTCGAGAACCTTGATGACATAATCTCGCTCTAATGACGTAACCATCCCGTACCATGGAAATCCACCCTCATTGTATTACTATGGAAAATAAAATTGGGGACATTACACCACTCTAGATCCTTAAAGAAAACTAGTACGAGGGAAAAAAAGAAGTATTGCAGTACCATTTGAAGGGAGGTCTTACCATATACAGGGGTTGAAAGGACTAGGAGTGCACATGACCTGCATGCCCTCCTCCAGCCACCTTAAACATGATGACAAACGCATTTAACAAACATTTTTCATATAACTGACAAGGATATAGGAGGCGAAGGACTTAAGAAAAAATGACATGAAATCCTCCAAGGTGGAATTTCCCTTATTGGTAAACAAATTGGCCCAATTAAAACATTGAGGAGGAACATGAGGGGAGTACATCGTGGAATAACTTTCTATCTGATTACACCATTAATGTCGATCTGACCTACCTCTAGAAGGCAAAATTTGATTTTCCTATGCATCAACTTTCTCATTTTGACTTCTTGAGATGTGATAGAATGCCTTATGAAGGAAGTAGTTCAAGTTACTAAGAATTTTGCAGAGAATCAGGCTTAGATGATTATTCTTAGGAAGAGATCTGCTCTGTAAATGTTGAATGGTAAGAAGGGAATCTCCCAAAATAGCAATCCTAAAGAGATTCCTTTCATTAGCCAACTGAAGCCCAAACAGGAGCCCATATATTTTAGCCAGATTAGTTGTCCTCTTGCCAAGCCCCCAGGAATACTTAACTTCTTGGTTTCCCTCGAGATTTAAGAGAATCCCTCCCCCTCCTATCAACCCTATCAACTTTGCATTAATTTAATCACTTTGTTTACATTAAAAACAGAGAGATCACATTTTATTTTACTCAATCACCACCAACCCAGTATACATATTACTTTAAGGGGATCAATCTTCGAAGCAAGCGAAGCATAAACCATAGCCCAAAAGTTGGGAAAATAAATAGTGAATTTAGCCATCTTATCTACATGTTATATGAGAGTTATGATTGCCGACAAAAAGTATCTCCCCTAGGTTGGTGGCTAACCTAGAACAACAGAGAAACAAGGAATACAATGCTTTTCCCTAAAGTAAATAGATGACAGAATGAGGCATACCTGGAATCCTTCACACACTTCGCTCCTTATTTAGCTTAGAAGCTCCAATTCCAGCTCTGAATGCCAAAATTAGGACATGCACAGTTAGATAACACAAGCCAAGAAACTACGAGATCTATGCAGTATTATCTAGGTACTTCATTCAATAGATCAACATGGTATTGAAATATATCAAATAATAACATCACATTGAGGAAAACAGTGAATTATTTGCATTGATCTTGTAGAAGAGCTCCTCCAAGTAGTTGACTTGTCCTTTCCTTGTCACAATATGCACCTCCAATCACCCTAAATGCATGAGATTATGACCACTCACTAAAACAACATAAGGGCAAAATCACTCTCCAAAATCCAACCCGTACTAACCATGTGCTTGTGGAATGAGGTAAATATATAGGAAGGAGAGGTAGTTCATGAATTCTTATCCATTTGCCAATCTAGGATTGAGATCTAAAAGTGATGGGAGGATGAGCTCAAGGGATAAGATGATGATTTCTCTAAGGTGGAATTAGATAAGATTCAAATGTTTATCTAAGGTAAATGGTTAAAACAACCTCTGGAAGCTTCAAATTTTTTTTTTTATTTTTTTATTTTTATTTTTATTTTTATTTTTTATTTTTTTCCCGAATTTCTAGAATCAACGCACCTCCACAGTTATGCAGGGTGCACTGCATGACACCCTGAGAGAAGGAAAGACTACACTTCAACACAATTGCTCAATTATGCAAGGTGTCTTGGTCCTTAAAATGACTAAAACAAGGTGCTTCCAGGCAGGAACTCAGGGATTAAATAGAGTCATGCTTAGGTCTCTGTGTAAGGATGGTGATAAGGGGGAATAGGATGTTGATTGATCCCATTAGGAGGCTCACTGATTGGATGTGACAAAATGGCCCCCTAAACCGCAAATTCATAGATGATGACTCATGACTGAAGTGCTTTACCTTGTGACAAGTTGGGATAAAGGACAACCGATGAGCTTCATCTGTTACAATAAATTTACAACATGACATCTTTGTTTTTTGAGGGAGGCATACCCATACTCATATCATAAGCTAATATAAAATGTATAATGATCAAAATATGCGTCCACAAATGCAACTAGAGGACCCATGATTGGATAATTGCCTATAGGATCATGGCTAGCATACATTGTGATCTTTGTATAACTCCTGAAATCACTTCCTAGATGGATGAAATTAGATCCGGGGTCTTCTATCTTATTCACATGACCAACCAATGTACGAGTCTATCCATGTGAATCAATGAGTTGGAATCAAACATGGTAGACACTATCTAATTATTGACCAACAATGTAAGTCATTAACAAACACGAGAGAAGCCACCGATGATGTTAATGGCTCTCAAGGTACTGTAGTACAATCTGTATAGTGTGAATAAATGAGTTGATGTCGAACACCACTCAAAACGTTTTGGTTGAAGGCCATTGATGTAAACATGTAATCGATGTTGGGTTGTGTTATATTCTTTCCACGACTAGCCCACATAGTTAACTAGGGGTTAGAGGGGGGAGGTCACAGGGGGTTTGAGGGGTACCTGTAACCCCACTCTATGGGGTTAGGGACAACACCCCGAAAAAATTTAGTTTTGGACCCTATGTTAGGTTGGGCGGACCCACCTATGGTTTTGTGCATGATTTTCGCACATGGTTTTGGATGCGATGGTTTTTTCGGTCCATGGTATTGGATGCTTCGACATGTATAAATATGTATTATAATATTGAAAGGAATAATAATGAAAAATCAAGCTGGAAGTCCCGGTTTTGGGATCCAGGGGAAATCTCTGTGTACATGCGTTTTATTTGTTATGCTCTCGCATTATTTATTTTCTATGTTTTAGAATTCGTATGCAGGTAACTTCTGTACGGGGTTAAAACCTACATTTAGTATCAGAGTTGTTTTTGGCTTCAAGGGGACGCCTTTATTGCTGAGGGGTTTCGCTTGGGCCTGTGGTAGACCCTGTTCAGTGGGAGATCTGCGAGATCGATTCTGGTGGTGAAAGAAGATGGCGAGTAGTGGAAAGATAGAGATCGAGAAATTTAATGGTCAGAGTTTAGAGTTGTGGAAACTCAAGATGGAGGATCTGTTCATGGACAAAGATCAGTGGATCGTGATAGATCTGCGTACTAAACCAACGAGAGTGTTCGATAAAGAATGGAAGAAGTTGGATCGGAAGGCAAAGAGGACAATACAATTGTGTGTCTCAGATTCAGTATTGTTGAATGTATCAGGGGAAGCTACGACGAAGGCTTTGTGGGACAAGTCAGGGACTTTGTACCAATCTAAGTATCTGGTGAATAAACTATTCTTGCGGAAAAAGTTGTATAGCCTGAGGATGAAAGATGGAGACTCGGTGACAGAGCATATAAACGCATTTAATACTGTGGTAAGTCAGTTAGCATCTGTTGATATTAAAATTTCAAATGAATATAAATGCATCAGTTTGTTGTGTTCTCTGCCAGATTTGTGGGATAGTCTGGTTATTGTAATAGGTAGCAATGCAACTACCTTGTAGTTTGATGAAATAGTCTCATCCTTGCTGACGGAGGAGATGAGACGGAAAAATATGGAGAGCCAGAATGGTGATGCCTTGTCTATACGAGGACGGTCCCAAAATAGAAACAAAAATAAGTCATCGAGTGGGAGATCTAAATCTAAAGGGAGATCTAAATCTCGAGGAAAACCTGTAAAGGTGGTCTGCTGGAAATGTGGAAAGGAAGGGCACTACAAAAGGAACTGTAAATCTAAAGCTCCTGACAAGGGAAAGGGATCTGATGAGGCTCCTTCTGCAGAGGCGAAAACCACCTCAGATGAAGGTGGGGATGTGTACTTGGCTTCTTCAAGTACACATGTAGATCATGAATCATGGTTGATTGACTTAGGTGCATCCTTTCACTTCACTCCCCATAGAGAGTGGTTCTGTGAGTATGAGAAATATGATGGTGGTGATGTCTTCTTGGGGGATGATAGGAAGGCTAGAATCATTGGTCGTGGAAAATTAAAGTTGAAGTTGCAAGGTGGATGGGTTGGAACACTTCCGGGTGTTCTGCATATTCCTACATTGGCCAAAAATTTTATTTCTGTAAGCAAGCTAGATGATGCAGGTGTAAAAACAGTGTTCAAGAAGGATACCTACAAAATGGTTTAGGGAGCACTGGTATTGATGCAGGGAGTTCGAATTGGAACTCTGTACAAGCTGCAAGGTAGCACTGTTATTGATGGGTGCAACAGTTCTATGGTTCCTGAAAGTGGAGCAGAAAATTTAGTGGTCTTTGGAGAGAAGACCATGTTGTGGCATCAAAGGCTTGGACATATTGGAGAGAAGGGCCTTCGAATACTTCATGGTAAAGGTATGGTAGAAGGTATGAGTAATAGCTCTCTGGATTTTGATTTCTGTGAAAATTGTGTATATGGGAAGCAGAATCGGGTGAGTTTCCCCTCTGGTGGTAAGAGGGCGAAACAGATATTAGAGCTTGTGCACATGATGTGTTTGGACCTGTGAAGGTTCCATCATTGGGTAAGTTTGTGTACTATGTATCATTTATAGATGACTTCTCAAGGAATACATGGATATATTTCCTTAAGAAGAAATCTGAAGTCTTTGATAGGTTTAAATAATTTAAGGCTCTCGTGGAAAATCAAAACATGGAAGAAAATAAAGGTGTTGAGGACAGATAATGGTGGAGAGTTTTGCAGCAAGGAATTTGAAGAATTTTATAAGAAGTGTGGTATAGCACAATAGAAGACTACTCCATATACACCTCAGCAAAATGGAGTTGTAGAAAGAATGAATAAGATGTTGATGGAAAGGGCAAGAAGCATGCTTAGTGGTGCTGGGTTAGGACAGGAATTCTGGGTAGAGGCGGTGGATACTGGATGTTACCTGGTCAACAGGTCACCTTCATCAGCGTTGGAGGATAAGACTCCACGAGAGGTATGGATTGGTAAGAAACTCTCTCTTTCACATCTAAGGGTATTTGGATGTGATGCATATGTACATGTTCCTAATGAGAAACGAACCAAGTTGGATAGTAAATTTGAAAGGTGCATTTTATTGGGTATAAGGATGGTTTAAAGGGTTATAAGCTTTGGAACCCAGTGACAAGGAAGGTTGTGTATAGCTGAGATGTGGTGTTCAGAGAGGTGAAAGATGTTATTAAAGATGAAGTCCAACCAAAGGAACCTGAGAAGATAGAGTTTGAGCTTAAGGAGGAAGAATCAGACTCTACAAAAGAGGAGGAATCAGAAGATGAAGAGCCACAAACTCCTGTTGTGAGAAGATCAGTTTGAGAAAGAAGGCAACCAGAAAGGTATAGTCCATCTGTTTTCTGTTCAAATTTTTCTTTGTCTGTTACTGATGATGATCCCAGAACTGTGAAGGAAGCAGTGGATTCAGAGGATGGCAAACTCTGGAAAGAGGCCATGGTTGATGAAATGGCATATTTGCACAAAAATGAGGCTTTGGATCTGGTGGAGTTGTGGCTGGAAGGAAACCCATTGGTAGCAAATGGGTGTTCAAGAAGAGGACAAATGCATAAGGAAATGTGGGGAAATACAAAGCTTGGTTTGTAGCAAAAGGTTATTCCCAGGTGTCGGGAGTTGATTTTGGTGATATTTTTTCTCCTCTTGCCAAGGTAACTTCTATTAGATTACTCTTATCTATTGCTACTGCTTTTTATTTTGAGGTAGAACAGATGGATGTGAAGACAAAATTTCTTCACAAGGATTTGGAAGAGGAGATCTACATGAAGCAACCTAAAGGCTTTGCGGTGAAGGGTAAGAAAGAACTGGTATGCAAGTTAGAGAAGTCTTTGTATGGGTTAAAACAGTCACTAAGGATATGGTATCAAAAATTTGATACATTTATACGGGGACTTGGCTTCACCAAAAGCAAAGAAGATCACTCTGTGTATTTTAAATTAATTGGTCACCGTGTTATTCATCTGGTCATGTATGTGGATGATATGTTGTTGGTTGGAAATGACAAAGAATTTATCCAAGATTTGAAGCCCCAATTGTCCTCCAAATTCAACATGAAAGATATTGGTGCTGCAAACTATATTTTGGGCATGGAAATTAAAAGAGATCGGGTAAAGAGGAAGCTCTGGTTAAACCAAAGGAAGTATGTTGAGACAATATTTTAGAGTTTTAATATGCAGGATAGTAAACCCGTGAAGGTTCCTATTCCTGTAGGTGTGAGGTTATCCACTGAATAGCGTCCCAAGACACAAGAAGAGGAAGAGGAAATGTCTCATGTTCCATTTGAAAGTGCAATCGATAGCCTGATGTATGCAATGGTCTGTACTAGACCAAACATTGCACATGCAGTGGGAGTATTGAGCAGGCTTATGTCAAAACTAGGGAAGGAGCACTGGACAATAGTGAAGCAGGTTTTCAGGTATTGGTGTGGCACTAGTGATTATGGTTTGTGCTACCAAGGAAGACCAAGATTGGATAGTGTTGGATATCTGTGGCTTTGTTGATGCAGACTGGGCTAGAGATCTGGATCAGAGAAGATCTACAGTGGGTATGTGTTTAACCTATTTGGAGGTGCAGTCAGTTGGATGAGTAAGAAACAATCTGTAGTGGCACTATCAACTACAGAGGCAGAATACATGGCAGCCACTCATGCAAGCAAGGAAGCAGTTTGGTTGCAGAGATTGTGTTCAAGTATGGGGTTAGTACACGAAGCTATAAGGATAGACTGTGACAGCCAAAGTGTAATTTTCTTGGCAAAGAACCCTGCTTATCATTCAAAGACAAAGCACATTGATGTTCAGTATCACTTTGTGAGGGATATGATAGAA
>APFE030825199.1:0-10619 GCA_000404065.3 Pinus taeda | reverse complement strand
CCTATGTTAGGTTGGGTAGACCCACCTATGGTTTTGTGCATGATTTTTGCACATGTTTTTTGGACGTGATGGTTTTCGGTCCATGGTATTGGATGCAATGGTTTTTCGGTCCATGGTATTGGATGTTTCAACATGTATAAATATGTATTATATCATTGAAAGGAACATAATAAAAAATCAAGCTGGTAGTCCCAGTTTTGGGATCCAGGGGAAAATCTTTGTGTATATGTGTTTTATGTGTTATGCTCTTGCATTGTTTATTTTTTGTGTTTTATAATTCATATGCAAGTAATTGCTATACGAGGTTAAAACCTATAATGGTGTCATCAGTTTCTCCATATAAGAAGAAGAATTTCAATCAATCTGCAAAAACTAATCCTTACGGAATCTTAAGGAATCTTTGAGATTCCCTAGAGGTCGGAAAATGGTAGTTTTAGAACTAGGATTTATACTCATTTTTCTCAGTCTTTCACAAGGAACGTGATGGTTTGATTAATTTATTCATATGAGAAACCAAAATTTAGTTAGCCCACATAAGAGAATCTCTGAGGAATCTTTGAGATTCTTGGGGAGCCCAAATTTGACTAAATCAGAAAGGGGTCAAGTTTACAATAAGATTTCACGCGTTTTTTCCATGAATTCAATCATGTAGTCCATTTCTTCAACAAAGGTGTGCATTTTCATGCCATCCCCAGAAGTGCAGGTATAAGATGCACTGATGCCATGTCTTCTTTTTATTTTTGCTAAGATGATGTTTGATGTTGAGATCCTTGTTTTCCATTTTGTTGGAGAATTGTATGCCACTTCAGGTGAGATTTTATATTTTGTCATGCTAAAGGAGAGATTTTATGAGTGATAGTTCTTATAGAATAACATGTCATGGAGAGACATGCCATTCTAGTTAAGGGAGTTCTTCCTTGTATTGATAGAATACATCATGTACTCATCATCATCTTGTCACATTTAATGAAGTGGCCTCCCCACTCTTCACACCGGGATCAAAGATTTAACCCACACTAGGTGAACTTTGTTATCAAGTTGTGTGTGTTCTTTTATTTGATGGTTGCCTTTATGTATCCTCTTCTTTAAAGTATTCACATGTGGTTTTTCATACTCGTTCACATGCAATTATGCTAACATCACAGAAGTGAAAGATCTTCGTTAATTCCGACATTTGAGAGAATATGAATCAAGTTTGGTATCAAAGTGGTCTTATTGCTGATGCCAATTGCGAGTCTGAATGATAACCAAAGATTGAACATGCAACAAGGAAAATGGAGGAGGATCACAAAGATTTCTAGGAGGACCTCCTCAAGATGGCATGCATGGCAGATATAATGTATGCATACTATGAGGAGAAAATGGAAAAAGAGGAACAAGAGAAAGAGAGAGCAGAGGACGATGCTCCATCTCCATCTTCAAGTAAATATGCTTAATCTTCATCTTCTTCTCATCATTCAAATGAAGATATCAACAAAAGCCTTCAATTAGAAAACGCTGAATTGAAGAGACTTCTACAAGAAGCAGAAGAGGAGAAGAAGAGATCGCAGCTTCAATTATGAGCCAAAAAAGAGGCCTTGGAAAAGCTAATGTGTAACGAAGGCTTATTAAATCCATCATCACCTATTTCAGAATTAATAGTTGAGGTAAAAAGTGTTGTTAGTTCTTTAGTTTCATTTTCACATGATGTTATTTTTGTTGGAAGCCTTGAGGTACCCATTTCAAGATTGGGGTACACTAAAAGACAATGCTTGAATACAAAAAAAGCAAGGGTTTCTTTAGACAAAGAATCCAAGCCATTATCGAAATCATCAAGGAAAGAGAATGATGGGAATACATCACAATATTCCCATAACTGTGCACATTGCAAAAGGGGAGCTAAGGCAAGCTCTCATCGCCAGGCATGTACCAAATATAAGCAAGAAAGGTATAAAAAGTCTCGTTATTCTAATGTTCCTTTTGATTACCAGAGGATTGTTAATGATGAGCCGAAATCATGGCATAGAAAACCATGTAGGGTTTTGTGGCTTGTATACCCATGACGTTGACAAGTGTTGGAAAAGTATGGCAGTAAGAAAGAGGACAAGATGTGAAAAGCCTTCTTCACATCAGGGAAGGAAAAAGGTTTAGTAGGTCTGGAGGAAGAATAATTTTTGCAATCATTGCAATAGAGGTGGAAATCAGAGAGTCACGTGTTGGAGGCTCCATCCAAAGCAGCATCTCAATAAGGACAAAGTGTTTATGCACGAACCATCCGGTGAGCTTGTTTAACAAGTGAATCAACTACAAGGAGGAGATCCATTCAATTTTGTTGAGTGAGAGATGGTTTTATTAGACATAGTAGTTTTTCATGGCCACATTTTGTAAATGACATGTTGTGAAATGATTGTAAAAGCGATGAAGTGTTTTCCATCATTTATGAATGCAACATCATGATGTTTTTGGCATTTTATTGATAGTTGGGGTATTAGTTTCTATTATGATGTAAACTTGACCAAATAATGTGTTATAAACTCTTGGAAAGCATGGGAATGCTTGGGTCATGATAGGTCATGTAATTGAACATGTATTTTGCAAGATGTACTATAGGTTTGCAGATAGTACAGGTGTCAGTTCAACACTTATAGCTCTGAACAATAAAGGTGAAGGAGAAGGAACTGTGGCCTATTAGGGTACTTGTTGTGCAAACAAGGGAGTACAACAAATTGCAGATAATGTTCATTATTTTGGAGGACCAAAAGCTCCTTAGTGTGGAGGAATAATCCAGGTGGTTCCAGAGAGGCTCAGAAACTAAAGAGGGCTTTGAAAAATCTCAAAATCAAATTCTTTAGATCTCCATGAAACTAGATTCAAATTGAAGATCTCGTCACAATATTTTGAATGATGCAAATGACACCTCAATTTGGGTTTGTATGCAAAAGTTATGGCTAGTCAAAGGTTTGGTCAAACTAGGAAAAAGTCAAAGTCAAAGTCAACATTGTGCCACATGCCAGGCTAGACATATGACACATGGCAACAAAGTCAGCAAGCATAGTGGGACCCATAGAGCTAATTTGACATCCTAGTAAGCAAACTAGGTGGACCCACAAGTAGGTGATGTGGCAGAACCACAAGTTGACACATGGCAAGTAGGTGATAGAAGTGGCATATGATGTGGACCAATGAGAACCTGCCACATTGTCCATTTACACAGTGCCACATGGAATCTCAAATTAGGCTCAAGTAGGCTTGGCATGGTGGAACCTTTATTTTTGGCTTATTCTTATGGTTTTGAGAGTCGTTACAATATGGACATACATTTTCCATATATTATCTGGTTTGAAAACTATATTAAAGCCAAAAATGTGATTTAAAACCATATTAAAGAAAAACTAGGAGTCCATGGGTTTTGAACATGAAACCTCCTCAACAACAGGTAACTTAATATGACTATGTCAACCATTGTGCCAACTACACACTTTGTTTTATTTTCCCTCACACTTCATTATAAAATGTCATTCAAATGGTTCAAAGGGAACCATGGATAATGATGGATAATCCATGGGAAATGAGGGTGAAGGTAGACCAATGAAGAAATATTCTAGGAATATTGTTAGATCATATGTTAGGTAATCTAGTCTATGAGGAATATTTGAGGAATATTTGAGGAATCTTTAAGATTCCTTGGGGGGAAATTGTGATAGTGTTAAAATTATGTCAAGTTTATACTCAAATTAACCAAGATTTCAGTAGGATACTTATGTTGGCATTAGTTTCCTCATATAAGTAACATAATTTCTGTGAACCTTCAGAACATAATCTTTGTGGAATCTGGAGGAATCTTTGAGATTCCCTAAAGGACTAAAAATGAAAGTTTCAGAACCAAGCCAAATTTATACTCATTTTTCTTAGTTTTTCAGAAGGAACATGATAGTGTGATCAGTTTCTTCATCTGAGCAGATGAATTTCAGTCATCACATAGAAGAGACTCTTTGGGGAATCATTAAGATTCTTGGGGAGCCCATATTTGACTGAGTTAGAAAGGGGTCAAGTTTATGGTCATATTTCACGATGTTTTTCCAGGAATTCAACCATGTAGTCCATTTCTTCAACAAAGGCATGCATTTTCATGTTATCCCTAGAAGTGGAGGTATAAGATGCACTAATGCCATGTGTTCCTTTTATTTTTACTGAGATGATGTTTGATGTTGAGATCTTTGTTTTCCATTTTGTTGGAGGATCCTTGTATGCCAATTCATGTGAGAGTTTTATATATTTTCATGTTGAAGGAGAGATTTTATAAGTGACAGTTCTTATAGAAGAGCATCTCATGGACAGACATGTCACTTTAGTTAAGGGATTTGTTCCTTGTATTGATAGAACACATCATCTACTCATCATCATCTTGTCATATTTAATGAAGTGGCCTCCCCACTCTTCACATCGGGCCCAGGGATGTAACCCACACTGAGTTAACTTCGTCATCAAGTTGTGTGTGTTCTTTGATTTGATGGTTTCCTTTATGTCTCCTCTTCTTTAAAGTATGCACATGCTTTTTTTCATACTTGTTCACATGCAATTATGCTAACATCACAGAAGTAAAATGTCTTGGTTAATTCTAGTAGCTAAGAGAATCCATATCAGGGAGGTTGCACCAAAAAATACTCCATGACTCCCCCTCTAGCTTGTGGTGCCATTCCTCTAGAGGAAGGAATTTTCTATCCTGGTTGGTTTGTATTGGGGCTATTCTAATAGTTAATGAATTTTGTTAGGCCCTGAGAGGTCATTTGTAGGCATAGGTTATCCATGTTTTCTTAATCTGAAAACTTGGGGAGTTGTTTCCAAGAATCTTCCCAAACTAGAGTTATGTGTCCATCTTTCACTTCCCATAAATATTGTTGCTCAATTACGTGAATTCCTTTCCTAGCTATATTATAGATGGGTTAGCCTACGTGAGAGAATTTCATTCAAATAAGGTGTTGAGGAAGTGTGTGATTGAAATATTTATGAATCTATAAACATTTCCAGAGATCTAAGCCTCTGTGAATCCACCCTCACCATATATTGGATCCTCAGACATTTTCCATGGTAAAGGCATCTCATAGTCCCATCCTTCCTTTCAATTTTGTTAGACAAATATTATCCCATTCAACTAAAGACTATTTTTTATCCAAATTGGCTCTCCTAAAAATAAAAGATCATTAACATTAGCATATTTCATTTAAGATAGAAAAAGGGGCCATGAGGGTACAACATAGATAGATAGGGAGGGCTTGAAGGATGGATTGGAGAAGAATAAGGAACCATGCCATGTTGAGAGAACAAAATGTCTATCATACTAAATTGTTGTTGATCTTTGTTAGAAGTTCTTCCCTGTTGCACAAAAATTGTCACCTTGACATTCCGTAATTTGTGTGAGTCCATCACCATTCATACTTTCCTCCTTTGCAAGTCTTAAGCCTCAGTTCTTCACATCAAGCCTTGAAAATAAGAGAAAGCACTCAAAAGTCTACAAAACTCTGGTTCCGCACCTTCTCTTAGCATTACCTGTGGTCCTGCACCTAATGGTCACGTCCCCTGCGTACCTGACCCCTCTGTCTCTGTGTTATGGGTGCGAACCCCTGTAAAAGTTAGAAAGGTGCAAGTATATTCTTAAAAACTCACTTTGAGTAATTTCTAGAAGCTTCTGGAAGGAATATTGAGGTGGCAAGTTCGCTCTTTTAAGGTTCATGCATCCCATACCTTAAGGAGCTAACCCCTTAATGTGACGAGCTTATCCCTTTGAAGGAGGACTCTATCCCTTCATAGGTGGACCTGTAACCTCCTTCCTTTGCACTATAAAATGAAGCATTGGGCTGGTTACTTGGGAGGTTGAAAGCTGAATATTTTTGAGGTGAAATGCTACTAGAACGCAGTCTTCCTAATTAAGCTTTTGTGAGGAGAGATTACATACCTCTTTGATCTCATTTGGAAGAGTGTGAGGCTCGTCAAAGTAAAGGAGATTCCTACTTCAGACCTTGGGAAGAGCTTGTACAACATCAAGGCAGCAAAGGTTGTAAGGTTCTTATATTTCAAAGTTAATACAGATAAGTTTATTTTTCTCAATAAGTTTTGTTTTATGGTTTATTTTATGGATTCCTTTATCACCATAATGAACATGATTTATGATGTTAGCTATGCAGGTGTTATTTGATGTGTGCTTGTTTGTGATTGCAGGTTATCAAAGGAAACTCTTTCGAATAGTTGAAGGATGGCTGCTACAAACTAGCGTTGGACTTAAGGTAGGGTCTAAAAACCTCTATAGTTTTTATTAATGAATCGCAATATGTTTAGAGAAAGGTAGATTTTCTTGTCTTGCTTGTTGCTAGATATCGTTTGATACTAGGGAGATCGGCCATGTCCGCAAGATCGATTTATCCAGCCAACAAATTAGCGACTCCACTAGGGAACTGAATTTGGTTTTTGGTTTTTCTTTGTCTTTGACTTGAGAAACTTGTTCTTGTTTCTGGTTTTTTCTTGATGTGTGTGGGATTGGGTAGTTTTTAGGATCTGGATTATTTTTTGTTTTTTCAAAATTTTTAGAGGACCTCACTTTCTTTTTACAGACAGTGTGGGCATCTCCGCACTGTTCCTTTAGTGCACAAAGCGGTACCACATCTCGTTCTTCTCGAAGCCTGCGGACCCTATGAAATTTTTTGAAAAACCTAAAAAAAATTCTCCCAGTTAAGTCTAGGTTTCATTTACGACTTTTAGTGTCTACCCAGACCTGCATGTGTTCTGTCAAAAATCTCTTGTGAGTAAGTTCCATTGGTATTTTTGTTTTAGATGATTTTCTAGAATTTTTGCATGCCTGGATTGGTTTTCACTTGGTCTCTGTAGTGACTCAAAGATTAGAAGCCTAAGAAACCTTAGATCACCCTGGTGTCTTTTTGTCTTCTTGATGAGTCTGACTGGTTTGTGAAATCTGTACTTGGTGGGAAATAGATTTTATTTTCTCTTTGCAAATCTTTGGACGTACTTGGTTATAAGTTTTGAATTTCATTTCTATAAAAGAAAACATAGCTGCATGTTTTTTGATTGATTTCTTATTCTAAACGAATTAATCCTTAGTTTACTAAATAACTAAGTAAAATGTCCTCAAAAAGATTTGAAGCTTTTATTTCGATTAGGTTTTTAGAAGTTTTTAGATCTCAAGATTAGTTTTTGTAGTTTTGAGTGTTTTCTAGAAGTTGTAGAACCTCTTTTGAAAGAATCATTTTTTCTAGTTTTTGAGTGTTGAAAAAGAAAGGGATTTATTGTGAGCATAATTTGTAGTCTCGTTTTGAGTTCTTATTGAAAAAGACAAAAAGATTTTCTTTTCATTTACATGTTGAAAGAAAGATTTGTTTTTCAAAGAATTACATTCTCAAACTCTTTTAGCTAGGAATTCATTGAAGGAAAAACAAATTGTTTATCATTTTAGGTGCATTTTTTTTAGATTTTTTGGAGGCTAGTCTTCACACCATCAAAGTTTCATTTCCATACCTATTGACTTAAGGAACAACCTATAAAAGTAATGCTTAATTAAAATTGATCTAGCAATCTTTTTTGTTTCTAGGGCTCTTATCACCAATATAGTTTAGGCTAGTATCTTGGAGTAGTGAGTAATTAACTCTCCAAGATAGTCAAAACAAACAAGTAGCTATATGTTGCGGTAGGAAATAAATCCAATTGTAATTGATATAATCTGGGAAGCTCCTCTTAAAGGAGTCAATCATGAGATCATGTCCGAACCTTTGAGACAATCAAGTCTGTCTCATTGGGAAAGATAGAAGATTTGTGCGTATTATAAATGGTAAACCTCGAATTAACCATTGTCGAGGAGCCTGGGTCACTTGTTGGTAAACCTTAGATTGATCATGTCAACGAGCCTTCAAGGGGATTGAGCTTTGTTACTCTGCCCTTGCGTGTAGATCGGATCGTAGACTATTCCCCCAGTTGTATTTGTTGTTGTTGGTAACCTTAGTGTCCATAAAATTAATATTATTTCCTAAGGTGACGGTGAAGGATAGGTCTCACTGTACCTAGAACAGACATCGACTAGAATCACTTGGACTCTTTGGGGGGTTCTCTTCACTCGAGACGGTTTTGTGAAGAAACTTGTGCCAATATGTTTCATTAAGCAAGTTGTTGGGGTAACTGTTCCAACTGCCCTTTCTGTATTGAATTCTACGACGTTGGATTTCATCAACAACTAGTGTTTTTGGTATGGAAAGTTACTGTTTGTGTGTGGTTTGAACTCTTAGATTTTTTAGGTGTGTGATTCAATCGTTTGGATCTTTAGATACTTTAGGTAGTTTTATTGAAATTTTCTTTGTTTGCATGTGAGTAATTAAATATTTAATCGTGGTTGAATTACCGAGACAATCCCATAGACTTTGGGGGCAACCTCTCGAGTATACACCAAGCCAGTTTGAAGGGCTAGGAGCTCTTGTATCGCCTAGTGACAGTAGAGTTAGGTCACCAGAAGCCGAAGAGTCATCTTTAATTGTTCATCCTGATTATCAAGTACAGACAACAGAGTATATTTCTGAGCCAATTTCACTTTCTGAAGTTACTAGTAGTTTTTCTCCTACTAGTGAATTAGCTCAAGAACCTAAAATTTCTGAGCCTGAAACTAAACCTGCTCCTACTCCATCTTAAGGATTTGCTTCTCCAACTTCTAGTGGTCCTGGTTCACCCAGGGTAGGAAGTATCATTACCCAAAATCTTCCTTTTGGACTCATTTCTGTTGAAGAACTTGTTAGTCCAAATGAAGACATAATTCTCCCTAAAAATCAACCAACTTTAGAACTTAGAGAGCGTGAATCAATTTTCTACAGTCCTTTTAGGAGTGACCCTTGGTATGTATCATTGACAAATTTTTTAGAAAACCCAGGTCTTAGTTTTTCACCACCTTGAATTCCTTTTCATCCTACGCCCAGAGGTTATTATCCTCCTGTTGTGCCTTGCAAAAAAACCCCCCATTTCATCTTTATTATTATTCACAAGACCATTAAAATATGAAATGGGTCCCTTTCAAAATAAAATTGATGTCAATAATCCTTACTTTATAGAAATCCGATAAAGCCAAGAAAAGCAATATCTCTTTAAAACATTGGAAATAAAGCAAATATGTATGCGTCAAGCAAACAAAAAGCTTCCCCCGACCCGATAAAGCTATCGGCGATATCGGCCATCGGTATTCCCTTGTGCATCACTATCACGCCCATTGGCCAAAGCCCCGACCCGATAAGGCTATCGGCGATATCGGCCATCGGCATTCCCTTGAGCACCATTATCATGCCTATCGATAAAGTCCCGACCCGATAAAGCCATCGGCGATATCGGTGATTGGCGGTTCCTTTCGCATATCAAGTATTGCTCATAAGCCTTTCCCGACCCGATATCGGCAATCGGCGATCGGCGTTTTCTCTTGCCAAAACCTTAATGCGCATAAGCCTTTCCCCCGATCCGATATCGGCGATCAGCGATCGGCATGGTTTGAAATATTGTTAAGACTATCCTCAAACCCTTCCCCGATCCGATAATCGGCGATCGGCGATTGGCGTCGTTTGAAATATTGTTAAAACTATCCTCGCGCCCCTCCCCGATCCGATAAGATAAGGCACAGTTCTCCAAGAAAAGCCGTTAGAATGATTGGAAAGCTCGAGTTAATAACAATTAAGGCATAATCATTCCCGCTCAGCCGCCGATACGCCCATTGCATGATTTAAAAGATCTTTAGGCGAATATTGCACTAATGAGCATTTATAAGGTGGCAGGTCCTATACGACCCCTTAATGAATCCATCCTTTCAAATCTACCTATAGATCATATCCGCGCTGTTTTAATAAAGGCAAAGTATATCGACGTTTCTTCTTATTTTACTCTCAGTTGCGAGTTTTATTATTATCTCAGTATTACGCCAAAAACCACCCTTCTGTGCAGATTACAGATTTGTCAAAGCAATTCAAGCATTATGGGAAAGAAGCAGAAGAAGGTTGCAGGCGAATTACCGTCCACGCCACAACTAATAGTAAACAGTAAGAAGGGATTGATATCAGATACAACGTGCGCGGGACTCGCCAGAACTACCTGGCAAGGAACTTATGATTTGCTGGAAGCCGAGAAGCCTACGCAGGTGGTAGAGGAAGCTATGGCAGATTCCACCAAGAAATCAGAATGCACTCTCAAGGACTTGGCCGACTCTTTCCTACATAGGATAGCGGCAAGAGAGCAAATGCTTCCATACACAGATGTTATCAAATGGGCAATTGAAGAAATTCCTATCAAAGACAGAACCTTCGTTGCAAAAGATGGAAGGATTTTTGGGTCCTTCAAGCCAGAGGATTTGAGGCAAATGTACCATTTGCCTATGCCAGAGAAGGTTTACAATAAGGCATTTCTGGAGAAGTTCGCGAGTGAGAATGAAATTGAGTCTGCGCCTATCAAGGATTGGAGGCAGAATCCAGCTAAACATAAGCACGAAGCCTCCGGTAAGTACTCAGTCGACTCCTTGTGTTCACCCTATTGCTATGCCACTATCATGATGTGTAGATTATGGGGTCTGCATGATTCCACCAATTTTACTATCGAAATGGTTCCCCTCATGGAGGCGG
>APFE030825181.1:0-13701 GCA_000404065.3 Pinus taeda | reverse complement strand
AATTCCTTACTGCAAAACTCTCCACCATTATCTGTCCTCAACACCTTTATCTTCTTCTCTGTCTGGTTTTCCGCCAGAGCCTTAAATTCTTTAAACTTGTCAAAGACTTTAGATTTCTTCTTAAGGAAATATATCCATGTATTCCTTGAGATGTCATCTATAAATGATACACAGTACACAAACGTACCCAATGATGGAACCTTCACAGGTCCAAACACATCACTGTGCACAAGTTCTAATATATGTTTCACCCTCTTACTACGAGAGGGGAAACTCACCCGATTCTGCTTCCCATATACACAATTTTCACAGAAATCAAAATCCAGAGAGCTATTACTCATACCTTCTACCATACCTTTACCATGAAGTATCTGAAGGCTCTTTTCTCCAATATGTCCAAGCCTTTGATGCCATAACGTGGTTTTCTCTCCAGGGACCACTAGATTTTCTGCTCCACTTTCAGGAACCACAGAACTATTGCAACCATCAATAACAGTGCTACCTTGCAGCTTGTACAGAGTTCCAATCCAAACTCGCCGCATTAATACTAGTGCTCACCAAACCATCTTGCAGGTATCCTTCTCGAACACTGTTTTTACACCTACATCATCCAGCTTGCTAAAAGAAATCAGATTTCTGGCTAATGTAGGAATATGTAGAACACCTGGAAGTGTTCTAACCCTTCCACCTTGCAACTTCAACTTTACTTTTCTGTGACCAATGATTCTAGCCTTCCTGTCATCCCCCAAGAAGACATCACCACCATAATATTTCTCATACTTTCAGAACCACTCTATATGGGGAGTCAAGCGAAAGGATGCACTTGAGTCAATCAACCATGCCTCATGATTTACATGTGTACTTGAAGAAGCCAAGTACACATCACCACCTTCATCTACGGTGGTTTTCACCTCTACAAAAGGAGCCTCATCATATCCCTTTCCTTTGTCAGGAGCTTTAGATTTACAGTCCCTTTTATAGTGCCCTTCCTTTCCACATTGCCAGCACACCACCTTTACGGGTTTTCCTGGAGATTTAGATCTCCCATTAGATTTAGATCTCCCAATCGATGACTTATTTTTGTTTCTATTCTAGGTCTGCCCTCATACAGATAAGGCATCACCATTTTGGCTCTCCATATTTTTCCGTCTCATCTCCTTCATTAGCAAGGATGAGACTATTCCATCAAAATGCAAGGCAGTTGCATTGCTACCTATTGCAATAACCGAACTATCCCATGAATCTAGTAGAGAACACAACAAACTGATGCACTTATCTTCATCTAAAATTTTAATATCAATAGATGCTAATTAACTTACCACAGTATTAAATGCATTTAGACGCTCTGTCATCAAGTCTCCATCTTTCATCCTCAGGTTATACATCTTTTTCCACAGGAACATTGTATTCACCAAAGACTTAGATTGGTACAAAGTCCCTAACTTGTCCCACAAAGCCTTCACCATAGCTTCTCCTGATACATTCAACAATACCAAATTTGAGACACATAATTGTATTGTTCTCTTTGCCTTCCGATCCAACTTCTTCCATTCGTCATTGGACACTCTCGTTGGTTTAGTACCCAGATCTACTTCGATCCACTAGTCTTTATCCACCAACAGATCCTCCATCTTGAGTTTCCACAACTCAAAAATCTAACCATTAAATTTCTTGATCTCTATCTTTCCACTGCTCGCCATCTTTTTTCACCACCAGAATCAATCTCATAGATCTCCCACTGAACAGGGTCTACCACAGGCCTGAGCAAAACCCCTCAGCAACAAAGGCGTCCCCTTTGAAGCCAAACAACTCTGATACAAAATGTAGGTTTTACCCCATATAGAAATTACCTGCATAGTGAATGCTAAGAACACAAAAATAACAATTGCAAGATCATAACACATAAAACACATATACACAGAAGATTTTCCCCTGGATCCCAAAACTGGGACTACTAGCTTGATTTTTAACATGTATTGTTCCTTTTTCAATGTTTAATACATATTATACATGCTAAAAGCATCCAATAGCCATGGACCGAAAACCATCGATTCCCAATACCATGGACCAAAAACCAATCGCATTCCAATTACTATGACTTTGAAAACCATCAACGGTCCAAAAACATGTGTGAAAAAATCTATGCACCAAAACCATTAGGTGGGTCCGCCCAACCTAAACATAGGGAGGTCCAAAACCAAATTTCTCCAGGGTGCTGCCCCAGACCCCCATAAAGTGGGGTTACGGGTGCCCTTCAAACCCCCTGTTAACTACATGGAAAGAATATAACACAACCCAACACAATTGGTTTTTCACTTTGAACTGGGTCTTCTTCCTAGCTGATAGGAAATTTACCTCATCAGAATTTATAATTTGCTTAAAGTATTCTAATGAAAATATCCTCACAGGGAGGTACTTGGGAAGTTTGTTGGGAGCCAGTTGGCATCCATATATCCATATCTGTGTGTGGTGCTGGTATAAATACCAGTCTTCCACTTTATTGTTCTTTTCCAACTATAAATACCAGTTTTCCACTTTACTGTTCTTTGCCAACTGTAACACCCTTTTGATCTCTTGACTTATTTTGGGTTGATGGCTACTGGTTAGCATATTCATAATTGGATGGACAAATGATTCAATGAATTCCTTGTAGGAAAAAATAGTGGAGAATTTATGGATCAATGGTCTCCAGTAGATAATTTATCTTTGATTTCCTTTAGTATCCAACTTTTGGATGCTAACAGGGAATTTGTTTGACTAATAGTATAAAAACATGTGAAAAAATACAGATGAGTGCTTGAAGACTCTCTCAGTTGGTGGTCTGGTGAATTTCTCATGCATTCTGTCTGCTATGAACTGAGCATAGTTATACATTGTAGTAGTAGGCTTGCTTGGGAAAAATATGGAAAGGAAAGTAAGGGCAACCTCATCAACCTGTTCATCAGAGGTGTAGCCTAAAATGTAGGAGAGCATGGTTATGATTTGTCTACCTCTCTCAGAAAAATGGTGGCAACATATGGAGGAGTTTCTATAGGAGTATGACACTCCTCTATGATGAAAGTTTGGAAAATTTGCGCTATTCTAGGAGGGTCTAACTTGGTGTAGAGGTCAAGCAAGCCTTCAATAGAAAGTGGGGTCTCATTTCAGCTTGGTTGGACTTGTAGCATTTGGTTAATGGAATCTGTAGTGATGGTGAATAAAACTTGCTAATAAAGGGTGACAATGGCTCTTTGGCTGGGAATGTAGCAAAAATGACAGAAGTGGATGACTTCTGGGAATGGGTGTACTTCTGGAAACAAATACTTCGGAAAATTAGATTCCCAAAGGTGAATGTCATCATTTTGGTTTAAGAACTTGTCCTTACTCTAGCAGTGGAGTTTAGAAGATAGGTAGGCGGAGTTGTGTCCTTTATTTGGAAGTCTCTATTTGCTAATGCAAGGTGGTCGATGCCCAGGTGAGGGGTTTGTAGAGGTCTCACGTCCAAACAGGTTTGGGAAGCCATAATTGGGTTTACAGATTTGAATTAGGCTTTGAGTGGTTTCAGGAGTGAGGTTTTAGAGGTTGTGGAAAAGTGGGTTGGTAATTACAGTCCGTAAAAATGGTTTGGGATATACAAATAAGTTACTCTTCAATTTCTGGAAGGTTTCTTAATTAATTCAATTAACTAACCTTTCAATTTAAACTTTGCATTTTCAAATTCAAGGGTCATTCTGGTTTTTTCCAAGAATACTTAGAAATTCATGGTTTGGCATGCAGACTAGGTTTAGTGATGAATGCATAATGTACTATGGCTTCAACTGTCAACTAGTTTCTTCAATTTGGTATCTGGAGCATCTTCAGGAAGAAAAAGGTGGTCAAATTGGTCGCAAAGGTTCAGGGTGTAGCAAATGGATAAGTAGTAGTTTACAGTGAAAATGCAAGAAAAGAGCAAATTTGGGCTTTTTCGGCCTTTTAAAGGGTAACGGTCACATTTTGGCACGGAAATAGTTAATGAACAGTGAGCAAGTTTCGGATTGGGTAGGGAGGTGGTTTTGTGTGCCATCACACTACTTTTGGAGGGCAAGCGATATTTTTCATGAGCATGTGATCTAGCCTGGTGCCGCCACTTAGCAGAATAGTACCCAGGCAAAACCGCAAATCTCACGTGCTCTCGGAGTATTAATGGTCGGACGATGAATCCATGTGATATGGTTGTACACCGTTAGATCTGGGGGTAGGAGATTGGAGGGTTATCGCGCAGTTAAGTTGCACAGGTAGAATCGGGAAAGTGATTTGGAAGGTCTCAAGATTTAATTACAGATAATTGTAATTAATTAGCGCATAATGTCAAGTTTTTTAATATAAGCAGTGGGTAAATAAGGCGGGACAACGGGTTATGTGGTGGGATTTTTTAACTACACTAAGGGTTGGTGGGTTAAAAAGGGTTGTCAAGAAATACAAAGTGGGGGATGTTAATTACATAATGTGGGGGCGTAAAAACTTAGGATAAAGGTTTTTTGTGGGTTTTTGAGGGGGAAAGGGAAGTTAATAAGGGGGGAAAGTGATATTTGTAATGGGGAATGGGTTTCACACTAGGGAAAGTGGTTTTGGGACGGGGGGATGATTTTTGAAAGGTAATTTCAAGGGAATGTGTGAAACCAAGGGGTAAAGGTCAAAATAAGGGAGAAAAGGGTATTTATAAGTAATGAAGGGATAATGGGGAAATTAGCAAATAACTATGTGGGGGTGTAGCGAAATGAGGGAAAATTAGTAAAGAAGCTTGGTGAATATCCTTTCTTTCTCACATTTCCTCCTGCACATGAAACATAGGCTTAAGCATGATAAATGAGCTTTTAACTTAGCAACCTTGTGAATTTGCAACATTTCTTCTACCTACCCTTTATTTACTCTAACATTTTCTCTTCATTTTAATCGGTGCATTTGAGCTTGCTAACTTTTTATTTCCTTTTCTTTTGACAAGAAAACTATCTAATTCTAACCTTATAACTTCCAATGGCTCAAATCAAACTGACGAGTTCATTCTTATTCTCTACCTAACTATTGATCTACCAAGGTTAAACAGTTTTGCTAGATATTTATTCTCTATCTATCAACATGAAATTTAAAGCATCAATGGGTGAAGATTAAGCTATTTGACCATCATGGATTGTGGAATTTATGACAAGCTAGACACAATATTATTTTACAAATTAAGAAATGGTAGTGGAATTTGAATTTGCACACTTTCATGATCTATTTTTATTTCCTTTTGGGGTTCATATTTTCACATCTTTTATCTTTTTTCTTTGTTTTTGTCATTTGATTATTCTTTTAGGACTTACCCTCTTCAAATTTTTTACTTTTTTAAATATTGGAAACATTTTGCAGAAAGAAAAAGTATGTACAATATTACAAGACTAACGATAGCCAATTCAAAATTATGAATCCTATTTTTATATGACCCTAACAGTGGCTCCACATGGGGATGGCTTTTCTTGGTGAAATGTCAAGAACTTTAAGATCAGTAGCCTTTGAAATTTTGACTATAGTTGACTTGTAAACTACTCTTATGTTATTCTACTTTATTCATATTTATGATGGTGAACCTCTCAAAGCTCAGGGCCTTCTCTCTGGGCTTCAACCTTAAAATATTACCATCCAATCTAATATAAACTATGCAATGTTATATACAATGAGTAAAGTAAAATGAACTATTGTTAATTTGTGGATAAGTAATGCTTCAACATCCTACCATTGACTAGTCCTCCTGGTCGATCTGTTCCATCTAACTATCTCAAGAAAAATTCATGGTTACCTTTGTAACCATAAATGATATAAGGGCCTTGCCATAGGAAATCAAATTTTCCATGTTTACCCTTATATTCTCTTCTGGAATCACATTTGAGAACTTTATCATCTCTGTAAAAATCATCAACTTTGGTCTTTTTGTCAAAAATCTTTTAGATTTTATCCTAGGTCACTTGTGATTTGACATAGACTTCTTTGGTTTGTTGCAAGTGTATTGTCTGAATTATCCTCGTTTGGATATCATTTGGTTACACCTGCAACTCTTGAATGATTTTCATCACTGGCACTCCTAAAGAGGATGGAAAAACAACATCCATTCCATATACTAACTAATAAGAAGATCTACCAATGTATTTTTTGGTAGTTAGTCTGTCTGCCCATAAGCCATTTACCAACTTTTTGTTCCATCTCTTCTTGTTGTCTTCTAGCAATTTCTTAATGATATTAACTAGGATTTTGTTTGAGGATTCTGAAAGTCCATTACCTTGAGGATAATAGGTAGTGGAATGGCCAAGGGTAATGTGATATTTGTTACAATAGTCTACCATTTTCTTGGATTTGAAAGAAGTTGCATTATCAATAATGATCTTTTGTGGGCATCCAAATTTTGAAAGGATATTGTTTTCGAGGAATGAGATAATGAAAAAGTTTGTGGCTTATCTAGAAGGGATTGCTTCTATCCATTTAATAAAGCAATCAATGGCTGTAAAAACCTATTTACGTTGGGCTGAGGAGGATGGGTGAATTTCTCCAATGAAGTCTAAACCTCATTGTTGTAAAGTTACTTCTATGGATATGGGTTTCAGAGGTAAAGGTAGGAGTTTCATTTATCCCTCAAATATTTGGCACTTGTGATATGAGGTCGCATGTTTCTTAACATCTGCAAAAAGAGTGGGCCAATAAAAACCTACCCTCAAGATCTTATCAGAAGTTGTTTTCCAATGTAGGTGTTCTCCACAATCTCTTGCATGAAATTATTGCATAACTTTGTCAGCTTCATCTTTCAATAAATAATTTAATAGAATGCCACCATTATCTTTCCAAAATAAATCATTATCTATGATACAGTATTTCATTGATTTTATTTTTAAAAATATAGCTTTAGTTCTAGATAAACCAGGAGGATCTTGTAAGTTTAGTAAGACAAATATGATATCTACATACCAAGGTGAATCTGTAAAAGGTTCATTGATCTGTGGAGTCGCCATCTCTTATTAATCATCTAGGGCACCAATGAAATTTATAACTAAGGCCTGAGAGTTCGATTCAGCCATGAGTTTAGCTAAACCTTAGCCTTTGATAAGTTTTGTAGGCTTTCTTTCTATGTCATATTCCAAAACAATGGCAATCCATTTGCCTCTTTTTCCTTCAGGCCCATTTTGTGTCAAAATGTCCTTTACTACTAAATTTGGAACATAAGCAATGATGTGTGAATACAAGATGTACACTATGAAATCTTTAATAGATTTCACTAAAGCAAGTGCTTGTTTTTCCATTATGTTGCACTTTAGTGTAGCATATCTCAAAGATTTGTTGAAAAATGCAATAGGTTGCTCATATCCTTGATCATTCTTTTGGAACAAGATTGTTGCAATAGTATGTTCTGAAGCAAAGGAAAAAATTGTAAAATCTTTGTTGAAATCATGACTTATGAAGACTGGAGTTTTGGTAAGGGCTTTCTTGGTTCCTTCAAAACACTGTTTAGCATCTACTATCCACTTAAGAGTTGAATCTTTCTTCAACATGTTGTTTAACTCTCTAATTAATTCTACTAAGTTTGAAATGAATCTCCTAAGAAAATTTATTTTGCCTAAAAATGAGTATAATTCTTTGATGTTTCTAGGATGAGTGATCATCAGGATTGCCTCTATTGTAGTTGGATCTATTCTAATCCCATATTTGGATATTATGTGTCCCAAGAGTTTACCTTCTTCTAGACCAAAGAGTGTCTTTTTTGGATTTAAGGAAATACCATTTATTTTTCATTTAATGAAAACTCTTCTTAAGCGATCTAGGTGTTCGTTATCTGATTTAGAAAAGACCATGATGTCATCTTGGTAGACAACTAGAAAGTCATGGATTTCTTTGGCAAAAGCTATATCCATAACTCTTTGGAATGTTGCTGTTGCATTCATTAATCCAAAATTCATCTTCAAATACATGAAAGTACCCCAAGGAGTAATAAATGTAGTCTTTGCTTGATCCTCTAATTGAGCTAAGATTTGGTTATATCTAGACAATCCATCAAGCAATGAAATTCTGGATGAGCCTACTACCCTCTGAAGGATATGGTCCATTCTTTGGAGAGAATAGATGTATTTTAATGAGACTTTGTTCAAGTTTCTGAAATCAACACGGAGTCTGATTTCTCTTGTTTTCTTCCTAGTAGTGACTAAGTTAGAGACCTAATCTGAATATCTAATGGGTGCTATGATCTGTGCATCATGCATCCTTTTTACTTCCTTTTCAATGAGTTGCATAAGAACTGGATTAATTCTCCTAAGCTTCTATTTAAAAGGTTTATGATATTCTTTGATAGCTATCTTATGTTGAATTATGCTGGTATCATAAGACTTAAGGTCTTCATAACTCTAGGCAAAGACATCTTAATACTCTTTGAACAGGTTTATGTACTTCAGTTTTTCATCTAGAGGTAATGCTTTGGATATTTTGTTAAGCTTGGGTTTTTCTTTAGTTCCTATGTTACGTTCTTCTATGTCTGCTCTTAAAGGCTCCATTTTTTGTTTCCTAGCTACATCATTTGAATCAAACAAATATTCTAATGGGACTAATCCCTTGGGAAAAAAGTTGTCTTTAAGGTTTAAAATTTCAGGATTACCATTCATTATTTCTATTTCTACATTTTTTAAGTTATCTATTTCTACTTTATTGAAATTAATGGGTTTATTCAGATCTAAAGCATATATACCTATTTCACTATCTATGTTATTATCTATTGTACAGTCTGTATCTATATTACAATTTTAAAACTCTCCTTCAGCATTCATGAAATCAAAAATTTGATAATCTTGTGAGAAAATCTGCCAATATTTCAAATTATCAGGTATAACAGGGCTATGACTCACTTCTGCAGTGTACTAGTGGTTGAGTTGAAAAGGCAATTTGCAAGTACTAGAAAAAGTGGCTAGTCTGTGAGTTTGCATATTCTGTTTCCTAGGAATGGCAGTAAAGTCAGTTACTAGAAGGTCCTTGATCAAATCTAGGACCACCTCTCTATATTGGCTACCGCCTCTCTATATTGGCTAAGTTTGGGATTATTCATAGAGTATTCACCTTTGATTTGTTTTATAATCAATTCTGAGTCTCCCATGATAGAAACTCTCTTGGCTCCAAGATTTCCTAAGATTAGAGCTTCATATTCTACCATGTTATTTGCGCATTTAAAATTTAATCTAAAGGCATGACCTTCAGAATGATTGTTTTTCATGTTGTGAATCCAAACTCTTGCAGCTTCTCCTAATCTATTCATAGAGCCATCAAAATATAGATGCCATAGGGACTCATGAAAACACTGTGATTTCATTCTTTGCACTGTCTGAATTGTACAAGATAAAAGAGTCCATATCAGAATGCATGGAGTATATAGGGAAATTCTGAGGTTTTTCTGCACTACTCACCATTTATTTCATCAATGTTTCTCTGTAAACTTTTCTTTGCTGACCAAACATAGATATGGTGGCATATGACATGTCTAATTGTAGATATCCATGTAATTTTTCTCCCCATGAGTAAGACAACATCATTCCATACTTGGGTGGGATAACAAAAAATACTATGTCCATGAAAATACTCTTTTCTGGGCACTGGACTAGAGTTACACATAAGTCTTTAATCAAGCCAAGGCATTTAACTCGACTAGAATCAAAGGAAAAGAGTTCCTTGTATGGTCTGGTGATATCTAAGTTTAATCTCTCCATGATTTCTTTTGGCATTAAGTTATGGGATGCCCCTGATTCTAGCATAGCATTATGTAAGATTTTGTCATGAACGTTAAAGCTAATGTAGAAGGGAGGAATACCCCCTTGCTGATGTGTTCCATTTACTTCCGGACCAAACAATAATTCAGGTTGATCATCATTCAAGTTTAGAAAATCCTCTCCTTCACCTACATTTAATGTTTCAGTGGTTTGTGCTCTATATGATTCATTTTTCACTGCCTCGTTCAAAGGAACTAATATGTTCAATTTTGCTATCTTAGCCTTAATTTTGAATGGCAATTGAGTTTTGCCTGATTGGATGAGATATTCCTTAGCAAATGTGGTCTTTGTATTTTTATCTTGTTTTTTAGTACTTGGCACTTCAATTTGTGTTTCAACAGTTTTGTTTTGAATTCTCTTATTTGGAACGATTTGAGTAAAAGTTTCAATTTGACTCTCAGATGAAGTTATATCTATAATTTTTGGGTTGCAAGTCTCCTGAGTTCCCCTAGGGAGAATTTGTAGAACTTTGTTCACAGGAGCTTTTGTTATCTTGTTAGAGTGGGTTTGGATTGATTTCTATGTGGGAATTTCGGTATTCTTTTTTCTTCTAACGTTGTATTGTTTGTGAACCTCATATATAGTAGATTCATAGCCTTTTTGAAGTCAAAGGATTCTCCATATTCCAATTTCATTTGTTGCAACATGTAAAATTCTTGTTCTTCCTGAGTAAGAAAAACAACATCTTCATTTTTAATCCCTAATAGGTTTATCTAGGTGTCATCCTCTTCTTCATGGTTTTGTGAACCCTCAACATAGTTTTCCTAGAAGGGTGGTCTAATTTGTTGATCCAGTATAACATTCTTTCCAGTGTTAGGATTCTTCATAAAGTTGTGGTTTCTTATTGGGGGTGGTTGTTGAGTTTCCCACTCAGTTTTTCTTTCCATTTTTTCTAATCCATCCATTATTCTTTCTATGCTCTTTGCTAAACTATCTATTTTACCATCAGAAGTGGAAGTTTCCTCTTTAATGACAACTCTTTTTTCATTTCTCATCCTAGCTTTCTTAGCTAATAAATTTGCTTCTACACTATTACTCTGCATTTGTTCTAATGTTTTAGGGTTTCTTTCACTTAATTGGTATGACATCTCAATGTCAAAACCATCAGAAAAATTGATCAATGCTAGGTCTGTTGGAGGTTTGATATTAGCAGAGATTGCATTGTAGATGCTATTGAACCTAGTACAATAATCCTAAACTGATTCATTAGGAGCTCGTCTAATGTTATCATACTCAGATAGTATTTACAAAGGGTTTTTGTTTCTTTCCCATCTATCAATGAATAATCTATGTCTTTCTTTCCCATCTATCAATGAATAATCTATGAAAAGTAGCTAAATATGCAATATGATTAGTAGGTAAGCATTTGAGCCATTCTTAACATCCCATGTTAATGTTTGGGCAAATAACCTCATTGGACATCAAACTCATCGATCCATCCAATTCAAAGTAATCAATCATTTTGTTCACATGATGATGGGCAATATACTGACCAATAGCATCAAACAAAAATATTTTTCTTTAATAATCTTGGGGCATGGCATGGAGTTGTGTTGGTAAGACAAAAGGTGCATATCTTTCTACCATGGCTAAGATTTTGTTTTGACTATGGGGAAAAGTAGTGGTGCTTGAAGAAAGATTTGAGATGGTTGGAGATGAACTAGATGAGCTTGAGGTGTTTGGTTGAAGAGGAAGCTAAGGAATAATTGGTTTAGGGGAATGAATTGTGGTGGATATTATAGGCGAGGTGGTAATAAATGAAGGTGTATTTACAGTATTTGAAGATTCTGCAGAAGTTCAGAGGCAACAACAGTGAGGGCAGCTAATTCAACTTATTGTTGAAGAAAGGCATCATCTATATGGCTTATCAATGTAGAGGTTAAAGCTTCTAGTTTGTCAAAAGTTTGCAACACAAGTTTATCTAAATCTAGATGTATAGGCACCTTTTTTTACTCAATGAATTGAATAAAATTAGGGTCTAATACAGTTTCATGAATTGCATTTTTTGATTTAGTTCTAAACAATGAAAGGTCAAATGACAAATCAAATGGAATATCCTCTAAAGTTGATAATTCCTCGAGGTGTGAATTTGATTTAACTAACTGGCTACTACTTGCTTAAGTTTCTACCTTTTTTTATTTCCCTAAAATTCTATCAGGGTCATCAACTATTGTAGCAGGGTTTGGATCTGGATTTGCCCTAGTATAGTGAGAATTTTTGGGAGCGAGAATTTTAATTTTTTAATTGTTTTTGTGAAACTTTTAAACAACAACTCTAAAATGACCTTAAGGTGCAAAAGATGAATTTTAAGGTTTCCTTAAAGTTTTACTACACTGAGGATCGAGTCCCCATTATGGTTTCCAATATGTTATCACTCCAATATTTCTCTAGAGTTCATAAGAAAGAAATCATTAGAGGTAACCACAAACCAACTTTGGAGATTAGGATCTAGCCTTCCTAATGCTCAGAGAGGGCTCTCTCTTTATGATTTAACTTTGTTTAGATAATTGATTTTACACTAGTTATTTTTGTACTTGGGTTTTGATTCGAATTTCATCATGGGATCACTTACTTAGATGGACAGAGGGATATCTTTTATCCTTGGGCTATGGGGTCAAATGTCAAGCAAACAGGACTAGATCAAGTTCTAAAAATAGTGTCTACAAGGTAAGGTAGCTGAGTTATTTTAGATCTCAAGGTTGGATGGTGAAGCTGGTTTCAATCGGATCCAAAGAGAAATTAAGGGTTCCTTATGCAGGATTGTGAAAGAAGTGAAAGAGGTCAACTGAGATGGGAGAGAAATTAAGGATTCTCATATTCGGATATTAGAAGAAAACATAGAAATGATTAACTATTCAAGGCAGAGTGTACTTAATCAAATTCTGAAATAAATTTTTAGTTAATTCATTCACTTTATATAAAATGCAAGTTTGTGAAATACATAAGAAGATAACAAATTTGGCAAAAGAAAATACTTCACTGTAATAGCTCAACACATGAATCCTGTAATGCAATCTCTTTATTACTCAATCCAATCTATTGACTTGAAAAATTGGTACAATAACCTTCAGGTTTATGACCAATACAACTCTACAAATGTATAGCAATCCACACTCAATACTTCAAAATATGAAGTATTTATACAAAAATAATTTACAAAATATCCCAAACTATCTTGGGAATTAATCTAGGAGAAAGAAATATCTTCATGCAAGAAGATAGAGACAAATGTTCAACTGTTTTATGTTGTCCGTGTTTATTTGGTTGTGTTGTCATTATGCTCTGATATTTTGTTGTTTATTCTCTTCCCTACTGTTGATCTTCATGTTGGCTGTTCTTTTTACTTTGATCTTTCAACTGATACACTTTCACCTGATACTCTTTGATCTGGCCGGCCTATTACTTTTTCTTTGCTGTGCCTTTTTCACTTTGACTATCAACTTTCACATTTTGACTGTGTATTTTTATAGTAGTTCATTCAACTTTTCCCATGCGTCTGCATCTGGTAATTGAATACTTACCATCCTCCTATAAATTTCATCTACTTCTGTGTACTTGGAAAAAGTGTGTTTATTTACAAAAAGGTGTTTTACCTCATGCTGGAGGTAAAATAGGTTCTCAAATGTTTGATATAGAACCTTTCTAGTAGGCTCCCCTTTCATGGAAGGAGTATTTACCTAATCTCTAGCCACCTCTCTTGTTCTCCTTTTGTAGTCATCCTGTGGCATCAATTTATAATTTATCACCAAGGGATTTGGTAGACCTTTCTGCCTCAAAACCTCAAACTTAACCATGAACCTATCTATAGCCAACTACATAGTTTGGCATTTAGCTTCAAGGTTTATCATTAAATTCCTATTCGTGAGGACCTTTTTTACCTCTAGTATTGTTCCAGTCCTGTCAGGTATCTCCAACT
>APFE030825177.1:0-10646 GCA_000404065.3 Pinus taeda | reverse complement strand
TGGGACTCGCACCTGACTTACTACACTTTCATTTATGATTACTGCTGGGGTGTATAGGACGCCGCCCTTCTGTCCTTTCCGAATGACCTCCTGGTGATAATTTGAACTCCCTCGCCCTCTCCACTCAGGGGAGTAATTATCCCTGGTTCGCTTCATCATTATCCTTTCGAATGAGCTGAGTTAGCTCGTCCCATCGTGCCAGATTTTTCTGATTGGTCCAGCTGTCGTCAATAGGTGCCCTGTGTTTGTTGCTCCCCCAGTTAGCTAAGCAGTCTGCTGGTTTATTTCCTTCTCGTCGGACATGCGACGTGAGAGTGACATCAATGCCAGTTAGCATATCTCCTATTTCTCGAACTATGCTAGCACTACGCCAACTTTTAACCACTTTTTCCCAACTTTTCCCTTGGATTAATTGTCTGATTGCGTTGATCACCAAGGTAGAGTCGCCTTCAATTTCCAACTTTTTGTATCCATTTCTTCAGGCAATTTTGAGGCCTTGATGAACTGCCATGAACTCAGCCTCGTTGTTGGACATTTTTCCGCCGTGCTCTGCATAGATCCACTGAGTCGCTCCTTCTGTATTTCTGAAAATTCCCCCAAAACCCGCTGGACCTGGATTTCCTTTTGCGGCACCATCACAGTTTAGTTTGATAAAACCTTCCGGCGGTTTTCTGAACACCGCACAACTTTGATTTGCTATTTGATAATTTTGTTTGGCATCTTGGTGGTATATCATCCCCTGATCTACGTTAATCTTCTTAAGGATTTCTATCTCGGTGTCTATGGTTTTCCAGTCGTCCTCTGCCCAGATCTCCGCTATGATGGTCTCCTTGATTTGCTTTAAAGTTCTCTTCCATATTTCCTCTTGGCCAGAGGCCTTTCCTTTGAAAATGCGGCTATTGCGTTCCTTCCACAAATTCCAAATATTGAAGCCTACTGCAATGCTCCAGGCCCTTCTGACTATTCTACTTTGGTATTCTCCTTCCCCCCATTCACTAAGAGTTTGGAAGATATCCGGCTGGTTTCTGACAGTTGTAGTGAAGAGGTTTTCCGTTTGCTTCCACTGGAATTGAGCCACACTGCATTCGTTAAGTAGGTGTTCCTGGTTTTCTTCTTCCAAATTACAGAGGCAGCATCTTGCTGGGCCAGAAAAGCCTCTTTTTTGAATTCTGTCCCATGTTAGGATTCGTTTCCTACCCACCAGCCAGGTGAATATCTTGATCTTCGGCCACCACTTTGTTTTCCAGATTTTTTGCCAGTTTTTTTCTTCTTCTCCTAGGTCGCTTTGGATTTTTAGAACATAGGCTTCATGAATTGTGAATATTCCCTTTGTTTCTCTCCCCCAGCGAAGGATGTCTCTGCCTTCCCTCTTTTTTATTTTTCTTGAATCCATTTCCTTCTTGTACAGTGCTTTTTGTTCTTCTGATGCATTCCTGTACCATTCCTCCAGGGGTTTCCAATCCCTCCATTCCTCATTCTCCGGTGTGGCGTTCCAATAATCTTTAACCTTCCAGAGGCCTGTTTCATCTCCAGCTCTGTGAATTTCCTGTATGCCTGGTATATTCATCATTTTACCTCGTTGCTGCCAGTCTTTGTCCCAAAACCTGGCTACCTGGCCTCTGCGTATTTCCCAAAAAATATGCTGATCAACTAGGTCTCTGCCTTGGATGGATAGGTTCCATATATCCGAGCCCCGTGGGGTACTTTGATCCCTAAGAATTTCCTCCGGAGATAAAGGCATGTTGTATTTGACAGTCCAGATTTATTTCCATAAGTCTGGGCCTCCTTGCATCCACCTCCATCTTAATTTAGCAGCCATGACTTGATTTAGGGTCCAAGGATCTCTGAGCCCTAAGCCACCTTTTTCTTTAGGCTTGGTTATACTCTTCCATGAGCAGAGGGCCCATTTCTTCTGTTGCTTTGGTCCTCCCCATAGAAACTTCCTGTAAATTTCCACTAGTTTATTACAAATTCCTTTAGGGGTAGCCATGACTGATAAAGGATATATCGGAATTGCTTGAATGGTGGCTTTGAGAAGCACCACCCTAGATGCCATGTTCAGAGCCTGGAAGGTCCAGTTATTCAGCCTTTTCATGATCTTTTCTATTATATATTTCCAATTACTCAATTTTAGAGATGATGTGTCCAGCATAACTCCTAGATATTTGGTAGGGAGAACCCCTAACCTATATCCCATAACCCTGGTTAGATGATTCTTGACCGGTTCTGCTATGTTGAAGAAGAAGGTTCTGGATTTGTCATTATTTACCTCCAACCCGGAACCTTCCATAAAGATCTCTAAGATTTTCTTGATCCTTTTAACTTCTTGTAGTGTGGCTTTGCAGTATATCATTATGTCATCTACAAATTGTTCATGAGTAACTATGGTTCTATGCCCCCATAATTTAAGACCTTGTATCTTCCCATCTCTTGCTTCTTTTTTAAAATATCTACCCAATCCTTCAGCTGCAATTATGAAGAGAAAGGGAGATAAAGGATCCCCTTGCCTGAGTCCTCTTAAGGCATTGAAAGTTGTTGTTGGCACTCCATTCAGCAGGATTGAAAAATTTGGGGTCGAGATCATACTGATGATCCAGCTTACCCATCGGTCACAGAAGCCAAAAGCTTTGAGTATGCTTTCTAGGAACTTCCAACTTAGTCTGTCATAGGCTTTTGATAGGTCAAGTTTAACTAGCATGCCCTTCTCTTTTTTAGATTTCAGAGTATGAAGGACTTCCTGGGCTACCACGAGCCCATCCAGTATATGCCTTCCTTCCACAAAACCTGTTTGTTCTAGGGAAATTATACTTGGTAGTATCAGTTTTAATCTTTGTGCCATAATTGAAGCTACAATCTTATAGATGACATTACACAGGGCTATCGGACGGAAGCCATCTGCGTGATCCGCCTGATTAGTTTTAGGGATCAGGGTTAAGAGGGTTGAGTTTATTCCTGGCCACGTTCTTTGGTTTATTCTAGCCTCTTCAACAACTTCCAAAACATCAGAAGCTAGGAAGTTCCACCCTGCTTGGAAGAATTCAACAGTGAAACCACCTGGGCCAGGGGCTTTGTTTCTTTTCATGTTTCTCACTATGTCCTCCAATTCTTCCCTGGTGATTTTTCTCATAAGAGCCAAGTTCTGATCTCTAGTTATTAAATTTGGGATTTCTCTACCTATCTTGGCTATGGCTTCTGATCTATCAATATGTGGCTCCGTCATTATGGTTTTGAAATGATTTACCAAGACTGTCTCAATTTCTTCATGTTGAACGACCCGTTGTCCCTCTTGGTTTTTTATGGAGAAAATTCTGTTCCTTTGTCTGTGTTGAACCATTGCTTTATGGAAAAATTTAGTGTTCCTCTCTCCTTCTCTGAGCCATTGGACCCTAGATTTTTGTCTCCATAAAATTTCTTCTTGTTTCCTTCTTTCTTCTAACTGGGTTAGCACTCTACCTTCTTCTTGAGATCTCTCCTCCTCTATTCTTTCCATGATATCCATCTGTTGTAGTTCTTCCATTCTCTGTTCTAATCTCTTTTTATCTTCCATGATATTCCCGAATTCTTCCTTATTCCATTTCTTTATCTTATTCTTCATTTCCTTCAACTTGAGTTGGAAAGTATGCATCTTATTTTTTCCCCTTTGCTCGCTCGCTCGCCACCATTCTTCAAGCTTTTCCATTAATCCTTCGTTTCTTAACCAGAAGGCTTCGAACCTGAAGGGCTTATTTGGGGGTCTTTGTTTTAAGTCTATCTCTAGTTTAACTGGCCAATGATCTGATCCTGCTACCGGGAGAATGGTAGCCTCTATAAAAACATCATTTAGCATTATTTGTTCTGATATTAAAAATCTATCCAGACGAGAGGCAATTTGGTTCCCACCTCCTCTCCGGTTGTTCCAAGTGTGATTGCCATTGATGGTTTGAATATCAATCAGGTGATGATCTCTTATGAGGTCTCTAAATTGTTCCATGACCTTATCTGGTCTTCAGTTTCCTCCTCTTTTTTCATCGAGTCCTTTTATCAGATTAAAATCTCCACCAACTATCCATTGTTTTCCCGGGATGATGCAACACAAGGTTTTTAGGTTTTGCAAGAAGTTTTCCTTTTCGTTTTGTATATGCGGACCATACACTCCTGTTATAATAACCTCTTCCTTGGTGCCAACTACACTTGCTGTCCCAGATAATATTCTTGGGAAACTCATCCAGTTACTGAATTGAATTTCATCTAGGTTCCAGATAAAAACTAATCCACCAGCGCTTCCAGTAGCATCTAGTCCCATCATTTCGTAGCTGCTCCTGTTTTTGTTCAGAATTTCTCTGATTTTCTCTGTACTTATTTTTGTTTCCCGAATTATCATTACACTAGGTTTCTCCTTTTTCAGTCGTTCATTCAAATACCTTTGTTTACCTCTGCTATTGAGGCCTCGTATATTCCAGGTTGTAATAATCATCGTAACAATTTTGGGGGTGATTGAAAGACCTCAGACAGAGGAATCACTCTTCTAGAGTTGACAAGCGTTTCGCCCACTTCTTGAATCATTTCCCCCAAGGTTTTTCTCCCTCTTTTTTTACCTCCCTTGCCAGTGCTGCCCGCTCCTAAGCTCTGCGTCTCCTCGTTCTCTGGTTGTTGATTTTCCTTCTCTTCCGGTAGTCTTTTCTTTGCTTTGTAACTTTGAAATGCTTCTTTGTATGTTTGTTTTTGTTCTTCAGGGATGAATCTTTCATCAAGCCTTTTCCATTCCTGAAGAAGTCTCGCCATGACTTGTTCTTCCTCTTCTCCTTTTGTCTTCTTTGGATCTATTTCTATGTTTCCTTGCTCCTCTTGGGTGGCATTTGAGATCACATCCCTCTGGTCGTTGTCCCTGTTCTCTGTCTCCTTGTTCTGTTTTTCCGTTATGATCTCTATTCCTTCCATTTCTTCTTCTTCACTCTCCACTCCCTCCAGCTCCTCGTCCTGTAAGGCTTTGAACATGTTCTAAGATTCTGTTTTCTTGGCTTCTTTCGAGTTACACTTTTGCATCTGTTTATTTCCTTTACCTCTTCTTCTCAGAACTTCTCTGAAAGCCGTTCTTTCTTCCTCTGTTCTCTTTGTATTATTGTTGTTGTTACTTTCTGCTTCCCTTTCCTTCTCAGCTATCGTAATGGGGCATTCTTTAAACAGATGACCATACTCATGGAATCTACGGCAGCGGAATGGTATATGTTCATAGTCTATTGGTTGATGCCATATTTCATCATGATATTCCAGTTCAATCGTGTCTGGGAGAGGTTCTGTGATATTCATATAAGCACAGATTCTGGCATAAGAGTCGAACTTCCCTCTCTTTGTTGTTTCCGCAACTTTCACAAAGGAACCTATAGTATTTCCTATGCCTTTCAAGATATCTGGTTCCTAGAATTCAGATGGCAAACCAAAAAGTCTGATCCAGATCGGAGCAGCTAACATTCTTTCCTTATCTCGGTTGTAACAGTCAACCCATTCTCTCATGAACAGGCCAGCGTTGTTCATGAAATAAGGTCCTTCCTCGAAGACTCTTCTTCTATATTCTAGGTTGGAGAATATTACAGTGAAGAACCCCTTTGCTCCTAACTTGACATCCACATGTCCTTTTGGTTTCCACCTCTGTTAGATCCATCTCATGAGATCCTTTTCAGTAGGCCAGTATCCTATAAACTTACATATCAATGCACAGTCACGCATATGACTTCTGTAATTTTATAGTTTATTAGGAGGTATTACAAACCTGGGTCTGCTCGAGGTCCTTGGAAGGCACTTGCTTTGGAATCTTGATCTCCTTTGCATTCCCGCTTCGGAAGTTTATCCTTCAGTTGATTGTCCCACTGCACTCTGTTTCTCCTTCCTGTTTTCCCCCGTTACTGCTGCTTTGAAGGAGGGGATCTCTCCCCCCCCGTTCTCTGACTCCATACCAGCCCCACCCACCACCCTTCCTTGTGAAGCAGACACCCAACCCGCTAACAAGCCCGTAGATTTTGCAGGTTGCAGCAAACCCTAGTTTGCTTCACGCGATCGCCGTCTTTCCTCTCGAGGTCCGAAGTCCTGCCCAATCTATCATTTTTTCATGTGCGAATTGATATTCAATTTAATAACATCCCATTTATTTCTACAAATGACCATGACATCTATTAATTACCATATCTTTCAATAATAAAAATAACTTTAATATCACAAATGATTATGATGATAAAATTTTTGCAAGCACAACTACTCAATAGATTTCAAAAAATACACCACAAAACATTTATCATAATTTGCAAGAAATTATGTACTTTAGAGATTAATTAGCTAGAAATTGATGCTTTATAATGATAGAATTTTAAAATGTGTTTTTTATTTTTTAGTATCGGTTTATTTGTTGTGTCCATTTTTGCCTTTTTCTGTCATGATTTTACACATACATAATATCAAAATATTAGAAGAAAACCAGGAAAAAGTTAACTATTTTAGTTTTAATCACTATGTTAACTTAATTTGTTTACAATATTTTAATCAAAAATAATTTTCAAAATACAAACTGGAGTGATTTTTTCATTGTATTTTTGTTAGTTAATAAATTAATTTCAAAGAAACACAACATTGCATTAAAAATATGCAACATTCTTTTTAAACATGTAAGATTTTTTTAAGGATGCTTTATGTTTCCTCTAATTGACAAAATGGAATTAGTAATAAGCCTTGGAAATTTATATTTATGAACTTTTATTGGTTATTATTTTAATTTGCCTTAAGAATTCAAAGTGGTCAATGAGACATATGACAGTGTAAATATTTATTTTATTGAATATTAATCTTGTTTATGATCTTGGAAAAAAAAATATTAAAGGCTTACATGTGATATTATACTTCTAATTCACATGGAAGGAGTTATGCCCAAGAAGAGGCAAGATAAAAGGTAAACAAAAAATTTCTTTTTGCTAGAGTTGAATTGTTTGTTTTGTAGACTACCAAGAAAACACATGACTGAAAATAAAAATTCCATGGGTGAAACTCAAACGGATTGTTGGAGATAAAATGGGTTGTATAAAAGATAAGGGTATATTCGGAAAGAATGATTGTACTCATACCACAAAAGTAGCAAGATGCTCCTAAGGGTCAAGGAAATTTCAATTGGGAAATGACTACTATTTTTTCTCCTGGAAAGTAGGAGATAGAGCTTTGGGGGAACTAATTGGAAAGATAGTTCTTGGTTAGATGAATTAAATACACTTTAACTTATTTCCAACAAGAAAATCTTAGATAATTATATTCTAAAACATAATACACTTGAATGTGTGCAAATATGCAAAAGGATATTATATAATAAATTAAAGAATCTTGTTTTAATGGATAAATATATAAACATGCACAGTAACCCTTATTCACCTATAAAAGTATAGTCTCTTGTAAGCTACTACAGAAAAGAACTACTGGAGGTAAGAAAAATAAATTTATACATAGTTTAACACACCTCCTACCTAATTTTCATATTCTCTTCTTCAAATAAAATGATAGTAATAGTAAATTATATAAAATCATTATGTAGAAACAAAATATATAGAGTTGACACGAATATCTAATATGTCCTTATAGAATATAAATAGAACAAATATCATAGTATTATAAAACTTTGATGGAATGAATTCATTACACACAGTAACAAGTAAATAGATTGTATAAATTGTTCTTATGAATAAAAATAAATATTTACATTTTTGGGGCCATAAGACAACCAAAACTATTTTTCTCATAATTAAATATTCTCACTAACAAAGAGAGGGTAAATCGCTTGAATTCAAATCGATATACATGCATTGCTTTGAGTGTCGCACCTTTTGGGAAAAGCTCTAGCTACTTATGGGTTTTCTTTACACTCAAACAACATCAAATTTCATTGTATCCAACATCAAGTGAAAATTAGAACCGACACTGAAACCCTATAAAGGGGAGGTGTTTAATAAGCACTTGAAGGCCAAAGAGTAGACAAAAAAACTTGCATAAATCTTGACCCCACAACAATGTCACAAGATAACCCAAGTTAGTTGTAGATTAACCTACACACATAGAAAGGAATTCCTTAGTTTGGATTGGAATCACTCTAAATTAATCAAGCAAAGAACATTATAGAGGGTTTTAAGATAAGTAGAGTCTAACCTTATTAATATAGATGACATCCTTCAATCTGATACTTTGTTGTAGATGGAATAACATTAGTATTATACATATATGCTTGTACGAATAAAAATTATACCGAGATGAGAATCGAGTTACGATTTAATTATAGAGTTAAAATACTCAAAAACATTTTATAATATTGGAAGGAATTCCATGTATGATGGGTAGTTCATTTCGAAATCGTTGAGAAAAATAGAAACTATGTTGAAATCCTTCGAGGGAACCATGACCAACGTATGACACATCGCAACCAAAAAGTTAGAAGTAAATAGTTACAATTATATACCCAATATGAAAAAATGGCTATACTATAACAAACGTAAGCGAATGTAGAGGGACCAAAGACCTTGTGATGGCTTACCGAAGGATTTCATCCATACCACATTTTACAAGGAGGCTTTTTCTAAGAGCATGAGATGGACATAATGTTTTACCATAAATTTCACATAGAATCACATCATCCCAAAACATCAATATTCTATTTTTGAAAATGTTCATTGAGTAAAATATATTCAATGTAGTAATGTTCATTCTTTTGACTACATAGTTTTGTTGAGAATTGTATGCAACTATGCTCTGATGTTGAATGCCATGCTTGCGAAGAAATTTTTCATATTCATTAGAGTACGGTATCTTCCATTAACAATATGAAGAGAGCCAATATGTGATTATGCTTCATATCCATATCCAATCTATACATGAAAATCCTTAAAAATTTTGAAAGATTGAGATTTACTATTCAATAAGTGCAACCAACACATTCCAATGTCATCATCAACACAATTCTTCGTACATTTATTTTCATTATCATAATGAAAAATCATAGGAGCACTCAAATTAACAACTTTTCTACATGAATAAAGGGGCCTTTCTAGCGAATGGGAATAAGGAACAATATATTTCTTAGATTTCTAGTGAATGTGAACAAGGAGAAAATTATTTCAACAATAATAGGAGATAAAGAATAAGTTATAAATTATTATACATAGCTATAGACTCATACAAATAAGGAAGTGGTAAATCCAACATATATTTAGTAGGGTACTCAATTAACATATTTAATGCTTAAAGTAGTTAGGTATAACAAAAGAAACCTGTTGAATTCTCATTCTTTGGGAATTAAATCACCCTTGAAGAGGAAAGGGAAAGACTAAGTAGAGTGAAAAATGAGATAATATTTATGGATAGTCTAGAGATCTTGGTATAATAAACAATGTTCCAATGTAAATAAGCCCGATAGTTTTCCACGTAGTAGAGAATTTTTTTGGGCATAATATTTAGAGTGGGTTAATATTCCATGTTTTTTCAAAATAAAAAATAAAAACTACTTTTTGATTTTGACATTTATTTATTTTCTCAAAGTTTATAGTTTAAAATTATTTTAACTTGAAAATCATTAGAGCTCTCAATAATTTTACGAAAATATCATTAAAAATTTTACATTATGCATATTAGGGAGTACTAATGTTAAACAAGATTTATAAGCTTTAAAATAAATTTCCATCCTTGAAATTTTTGCTACTAGATAGGACCCTTCGAAAAGAAAGAAAAAGCATGGCGATGTTGTGGAAATATATATGAAATAATTAAGTAAGTAAAAGAGAAGAATAAAATGAGACATTTTTGAATAAAACTATTATATTTGGAATAACTAACAAGGAATAAAGTTGTGGGTCATTTAATGTTTGCATGTTGCAAGGATTTTGACATAGTACTGACGAAAATCCTCGATGTGAAGGGTGTGTACATTTCATGAGATTTTTTCTTTGAAATGATGAAAGATAATTTAGGATGCATAAATGTAATTATATTGAAGTTTAGTGAAAGAAACAATGAATGTTTCTTTTATTTTGTTAAATTTTTTTATGCATGTCCAAGTTTGTTTCACCTTCGTGGCTTCTTTTTATCACAAGGAGAACTAAGGAATTTATACATATATAATACAAATATGAACATTTTTAGTAGAAGAGTTGCAATAAGAGGTGACGTAGGTGTTACCTATCCTAAAGAATGTCTACTATTGAACAATTATATCCTTCTTAATTGGAATTATTACCTTTCCCATTGAGTGTATATCTATTTTATTAGATTTCATATATTTTAATGTTCTTCCTAAAATATATTTATTAACTCGTCAATAACCATCAGGAATATATTTTTATATTTTAATACACTCTCTTCCCAATCATGTGGAAGGTTAAATAATGAAGTTAGAGAAACATTAATATGTGTATAATGATTTCAATATATTTTGGTTTGTATCCTTTAAATTCGATTCCTAAAGAAATAAATGGGAACGCATTAGAGATTTCCATAATTTTATTAGAAAAGTATTTCATAGACTCTAAATATCAATGAGAGTTAGTCATAGCCATTTCAATGAACTCAACAATGCCTTAGATTTCAATACAAAGCCTCAAAATTTAACTTAGAATTGATTACACAAAATGAAAACAAAAAGAAAACAAAAATAT